>CM031384.1:19096190-19362659 GCA_018350135.1 Citrus trifoliata | reverse complement strand
TAAGTACATCCCGCTTCTAAACGCTCTCCACATCTAGGCGGACTTTTACTAAGCGAACCTGTGTGCGCGCAATTAATCTCCGATTGTGGAAGATTTGGGTGGCCTGTGACAATCCTCCCCCACCCATGCTCGTGGCGTCCTCATCGCGATATCGTCCTTGCTCCTTTGGACTTGTTCCGTGATTTGCTGTTGGTCTTCTTGTGCTCCACTCTTGGGGAGGCGGCGCCATTTGCTTTAAATTGATCACATTCACATCTCCTTCTAAAATATTTTCATTGAATGCTTTCAGCAATGGTCTCCTAAACTTTGGATGAGATCATCACACATAATAAAATACCCGGACAAGGGTTTATATAATATTTAATTTAATTCTCGCTTATGATTAACAAATGCTGCTGTTCTTGATGTTAAATTGGCAGAGTTTATAAGCAAAATTAGTAGTATTTACATCGATGTTAGCTAAGTTTTGCTTATGCCATTAATCTCAATTGAGTCTTTGCTAGCACTGTGGACTCAAGAACTTGATCCGGAAAGAAAGGAGGATCAACCTGTCAAGAAGAGGAAGATTCAGGAAAAGAGTGAGAGGCTTGGTGGTGCTATAGATGATAAAAGTTCGAAAATGGATCAATCTTGATGGCCAATAATTAATTGTTGATTAATCTCTCTTGCGTATCCTTCATTTTTAAAAAGGTGAAAATTGATTTGATTTTCAATCTTGAATTCATTCTTCGTTGATAAGGGCTCTATTTTCTAATACAACCATTGATTAATTCAAACCAATAGAACTAATAAGAACTACAGATTCTTTTTCACTTCCCCTAGCTTTCTCAGCTGCCAGACAAAAGGTAGACCTTCTAAACTCCAATGAATCACTTCAAAGAAATCAATAAATTAATCAAAAGTCTAAGAACAGCTAAAGGGCTAAAAATTAAAATTACCTTTAGGGGCTACGGTTAAATCTTCTTTGAAGCGGGTCTGAATCCTACTCTAGGCCGTAGTCGGGCCTCGGCTTCATTAGAATTTTTTTTTATTAAAAAAAACCTGAATTCACCTCAATAAACTAATACAAATTTATTTATTTATTTATTTTTTGTTTCGAACGGAAATAAAATTAAATGCTTAATTTTTATTTTAACAAACTTTTTACACCAATCCATTTCATAATTTATATTTACCAATCTATTTCATAATTTATATTTACATTTTAAATTTTAATTAAAAAATAAAAATGATAAAAATTTAGAGTTATGAATATAAAAATTAAATAATAAAATTTTTCAATGACCTTCGCTCTGCCATGACAATAAAGCTGAAAACGACGCCGTCTGTATAATTCTGTGTACGCCATTTGAACAAAGTTTTTTTTTAATCATTCTTCGTAACTACTAATTCAAACAACACCCGCTTAGGCCTCGTTGGAGCTTTTCAATGACCTTTAATTCTGCCATAACAATAAACTGAAAACGACACCGTCCGTATAAGTTTTCGCGCACCATTTCAGCAAATTGTCTTTTAAATCGCTCGCAGCTACTAATTTCACACAATGCACCTTCATTGGGCCTGGCCCTCGATAGATTTTTTTTATGATCTTTCGATTCAACTATCACAATGAGCTGAAAAACGACACCGTCTGTGTAATTTTGTGCGCGCCATTTGAGCAAATTGTTTCTTATATCGTTGACAGCCACTACTACTAATAATTCACACACAATACGCCTTCATTGATTGTCTTTTCATCAAGCAGCTGATAAGCGCTATGGATGAGTTGAGGTCCAGCAGTGGCAGCAATTCCTTGAACTCATCAGCATCAAGCTTCTCTGTGGCTTCAAGCATTTCAACCAACTCATCCACAAAATTGAGTTGTTCAGGTACCTTAACTTTTACTCCAACTAAACTGTTCGCTGATTCTGAAGAGAAAGTGTTGCCTAATGATTCAATTAAGTTAGGTGATTCAACGGGTTCTGAAGTTAATCAACCAATAGTATATAGTATGAATCACGCGGATGACTTAATTGATGGTGATATTAAGGACGATGTAGTAGAATCAGATAATGTGAACAATGATGAAGATAATGTTGGGAAAATATGCTCTTTAAAAGCATATGTGTTTATTTAATTGTAATAAACAATTTTTCTGATTAATAAAATAAATGAGGTATTTTATTCAAATATCTTAATTGCATTAATATTTGTATTAAAGTCCATTTAATCATATTATATGTATTTATGTGATCACCATGTGGATTCACAGAAGACATAAATACAAGTTATCTTATGATTAAATAAATTTAGTTCGCAGTTGATAAATAAAGTTGGGCACTTTATTTAGGTATAGACTGTAATAAATTTATTGAATGATTTGTCTTAATCATGTATGAATTTATTGATGTAGTACGACTACATTGAACAGGATCACATATGAGATTTAATTAACTTTGTAATAACTGTCAGACTTATTAAATCTCATAGGCGTTGATTTTACTGTAATCTTAATCTTGAGTTAATTATGATTTCATGATTGTGATTGTTATTTCATTTGAGTTACCAATGGGCACGACACATCCTTGTGGTCAAGATTACCCGGTATCTTGGTGGGAGCAATTATGAGTATTGGAGTTATGGATTAACAATATAGAATTTGTACAACACATCTCTTGATAGGTTTTCGGTACTTGATCATAGAATTCTCTGGCCAGAGTGTGTCAACATATTTAGTATGTTGAAAATGATCATTAGAGAAAACCAGTAAGGATCAAGGAATAAGATGTTATTAAATTGATTGGACAGTTGAGATATCAATTTAATTAACGATGTGGTACAAAGGATTGTGCAGTAAAGAAATCAATGTGGTTTGGGACGAATTATTATTCGAGCATACAATTATGGAAGTCAGTTTCAATCTTTTAGTGGAGTAGATTTGGAATTAAATAATTGGGCTAGTTTAATTACAGGCCTAATTATTGTAGCCACTATTGTATGTTCCCAAATGATCCCGGGTTAGCTCATTTAATTGACTGCACCACTACTGGACTAATAAGTAAGATAACTAGTTATTTGGGTCAAAAGCCTAAATATATCATTTAGTGGGAGGCTCCATTTAATTAGCTTTTGTATAAGGGGCCTTATGTTATTTTACAAGGTGGGTCCTTTATTGAAAAAGCAAATAACGTGGGTTTTGTTTTTTGGATTTTTTGGAGCCTAGGGTTTTCACTAAAGGAAGATATATAAGGTTTATTTTCTCTAAAGGAAAAGTGAGAAGCCACTTTATACAGATCAGAGAATAAGATTTTTCTCTCCATTGTTGAGAGAAAAATTTTCTCGTGCTAGTTGCTTTGGTAGTGATAAAGGCGTCCACACGTCAAGTGCAGATTGAACCTGAGTCATAACCTGGAAGATCATTGGTGACAGTTCGTGATCTAGCAAGCGTGGTGGTGACAGATCGTGATCTAACAGGAGTGGTGGTGGCGGATCGTGATCTAGGAGCCTAAATCACTTCAACGGAAAAAGTCCAATCGGATTTTCAAGGTACGATTTCTAGAATACAAATTCTTATATATTATATGAGAGCGATCTTCAAAAAGGTTTAATAAAAAAATTAAAAACCTGATTTTTCCCCAACAGATAATTCGAGTGATTCTGATGATGTGGACAATGAGCAAAATTCGGATGATTCTGATAATGTAAACAACGTGGATAGTGGGAAAAATTCAGATGATTCTGTTGATGTTAACAGGGATGAAGATAATTCGAGTGATTCTGATGATGTGGACAATGAGCAAAATTCGGATGATTCTGGTAATGTTAACAATGTGGATAATGGGGAAAATTTAGATGATTCTGTTGATGTTAACAATGATGAAGATATGGCTATTTCTGATGTAACTTGGCAACATGATGGCGAGGACTTACGCTGTCCATTTATCTGTGCTTTGATGAAGAAGGTGCCCCCAAAGAAATTTAAGATTCCTTTTAGACAAAATAGGGAATATGATAATAGATTGGGGAAAGTTGCAGAGATTTTGAAAGAAGTTAAGAGGGAGCTAAGACAACATGCAAAATCTGAGGGAAGTAGATTTTTGAATGAAGATGATATGGATGCAACTTGTGCTTTTAATGACAATGACTTTAGTCTCTATCATTTGATGAGGACTGAAGGGGTGGCTATAAACGATGTTCATATTGATAAATTGATAGACATTGAGAATCAATTAAAGGAATCAAAGAATACTGTTAGGGAAATAGTGGAGGAGATTCGAGAGCTATACTATGTAGGTGGGGATTCTGCCCAGGGAATGGAAAGGGATGAAAATGAAGATTTTGAAAGGGACAAACAAAAACCTGAGAATGAATCTGAAGAAGAGTTGAACAGCAACACATTGGACAAGGAGGACACCGAGGATGAATTGGAAAACTCTGAGGATGAGTCTGTGAAAGAGTTGAACAGCAAGACATCGAACGAGGAGGACAGTGAAGACAGTGAGGATCAATCTGAAGACTCTGATGATGAATCTGTGAAAGAGTTGAACAGCAAGACATTGAACGAGGAGGACAGTGAAGACAGTGAGAATGAATCCGAAGACTCTGAAGATGAATCTGAAAACCTAAGGATGAATCTGCACAAGAATTGAACAGCAAGACATCAAACGAGGAGGACAGTGAAGACAGTGAGGATGAATCCAAAGACTCTGAGGATGAATCTGAAAACTTTGAGGATGAATCTGCACAAGAGTTGAACAGCAAGACATCAAACAAGGAGGACAATAAAGATACTGAGAAGGATGAGTCTGAAGACTCTGAGGGTGAATGAGACTGAAGATTCTGACTCAAGGAGGTTTTGATCAAATTCAGAACTCAATGATTAGGAAGTGATTTAAATGAATATTCAAATTCATCAGTCAATTGTGAAAATGCAGTTTCTTCTCTCTTTCTCCCTCTGCATAATGCTTTCTATATTCTTAGCAAGGATCATTTTGTTGACTGAAGGAAAAAAATTGTAAAGCAAGTTGTCATTGTTTGTCTATCAGCATGTATGGAATTCTCAAAAGTGATAAAATTTGTTTAGTGCAAATGTCCTTTCAAATTATTTTTGAAATATATATCCTTTGATGATATTTGAACTATATATGCTTGAGTCACCAGACCAACTCCAGTAAGACACCTGAACCTATTGTCTCACCTAAAGGGCTCGTTCTACTTGCAGATGATCATGACCCCATAGAATAATCTTGCTGCGGGTATACTTGACAAAGTAAGTGCTATTGCCAATGTATTCTAGATTTAATGGTTTAAATGCATACTGCCTATTTATTAAACATTAAGTTACCTTTGTCACTTTCAATTAGTAAGTTCTTTAACATTTTTGGATGATTTAGCTTTTGGATGTTGTTAGACCTATACACGATAGTCAATACCAAGAATTTTACAACCAATTAGTATGATATCTTGAGATATTTTCTGTATGCTCATTCATGGTTTACCTTTGTTTTTGGTATGTTATCAGCATCAGAGGAAGTCAGAGCTCAAAACTTTCCAGTTATGTTACGCAAGTATTTGTCTTTTATGGTCACAAAGAAACCACCTAGGTTGCAGATAGGTGTATGAGGGTTGAGCTGGTTATGCTTAAAATAAGAAGATGCTTCTTATCTGACCTACTTACCTTGTTGCAGGTCAGGCATTTGGGGTGATTCCGGTTACAGTTCTGGATTCTAGCAGCTCAGAAAATTATAAGTGCATCCGTGCATTTTGATAGTTACTTCACCTTGAAGTTTAAAGCTTCATAAACAACTGCTTAGTTTTGCAGATATTTGCCACATATTGGCTTTAATAATATAGTCAATTTGTTAGTGCTAGCATGTACTAATTGGATCAACTTCTTACAGTGCTAGCATGAGACTCTCTCTCTTTTCCTGAATCTTCCTCTTCTTGACAGGTGGATCCTCCTTTCTTATTGGATCAACTTCTTACAGTGCTAGCATGTACTCAATTGAGATTAATGGTACAAGCAAAACTTAGCTAACATCCATGTAAATACTACTAATTTTGCTTATAAACTCTGCCAATTTAACATCAAGAACAGCAGCATTCATTAATCTCGCGAGAATTAAATTACATATTATATAAACTCTTGTCCGGAGATTTTATTATGTGTGATGATCTCATCCAAAGTTTAGGAGACCATTGCTGAAAGCACTCAGTGAAGTTTTTTTGGAAGGAGAGGTGAATTTGATCAATATTAAAAAAGGTATAAATTTTAAATAATTATTAAAATCTCTTCATGAAAATTACCTTTCAAAGTATTACCTCCAAGCATCAAGCACAACCATCAAGTGGATACATGTATCCAACATAAAAATTTATTTGATGAAGTGTTTCATATCATAAGAATAAATGTTTTTATTACAAAAAGAAAGATACATCTAAAAACTGAAAATGTGAGTGGGATATTAATATCCCAACTCAAGCGAATTGATCAAGAGTGTGATATGTATTTTCCTTAGCTTCTTCTTCCGAGGATCATCACCATCAATCTGCGTATAGTCTTCTACGACCCACTTTATAATTTTCTTTCTGGCGTAATGCTTTTCAAGCTCTGTCTCTAATCTTGCGGCTTTTCGGAATACCCGCTGCAATTTCTTTTCATTTTTCATATTCGCAGATTTCTCTTTAATTTTCTTTGATCGGGAGGTATATATAATTGTCCTTCTTAGGGCTATCTTCAGCAAATTCAAGAGGTGGTTTGGGTAAGGGGTACCCGTAGCAAATCGGCTGTTTACTGACAAACTATCGGATTGTTGCGCTTGAGCAGCTGCGGCCATTGTTTCAATTTGAAGAGCAAGAACAAGCCTTGATGTCGCAGTCTCGGAGAGCCTTGGAGAAAAATAAGCAAGAAGGTTATCGGGTTCTTGAAAAATAAGGAAATTGTTAACCCTTATTTATAGACTCATTATGTGACTCCTTGTTCCTTTAAGAATCCTTGTTCCGTTAGGAATCCCTGTTACTTTAGGAAACTCTCAACTTTTAAGTAATTAAAAATAAGGGTCCGCGTCCACCTAAATGTAACTTACGGCTTGTTTGTTTGTGAAATTTCATCTAATCTCCCATTCTTTATGTTATTTATATCTTATTCATGAATATTATAAAATTTTCTGATTTATAAAATTTTGTTTAACTCCTTATACTCAATTTTATTTTATTAAAATCTTAAAATACGAATTCGCCCCTATAATTTTCAATTCTCAAAATAACCTTCATTTAATTAAAAAATATAATAATTATTAATTAAATTATTATTATTATTTTATTATAATCATAAATATAATTATATATTTTTTAAATAGATTATTGTTATTATTAATAACAAGAATAAAAAGTATTATAATTAATTAATCTACTAACAATAATTAATAATAATTTTTATTAAATTGTTAATAATAATAAAAATTGTTAATTATTATTATTATTAATTTTTAAATAATAATTATGATAATTAAACTAATAATAATTCAATTAATAATTATTATATTTTTAATTAAATAGAGATTATTTTGAGAATTTTGAATTATAGGGGATGATTATTATTTTATTATAATCATAAATATAATTATATATTTTTGAAATACATTATTAATATTATTAATAACAAAAATAAAAAGTATTATAATTAATTAATCTACTAACAATAATTAATAATAATTTTTATTAAATTGTTAATAATAATAATTAACGATAATTATTATTAATTAATTAATTTTTAAATAAAAATAATAATTAAAATACAAAATAATAATTATGATAAAAATTAATTAAGGATTTTATAGCAATTTGCTACAATTTAACTCTTCTGATTTTGATTCTAAGACAAAATAAACACATAAATGGTAATACGACTCATTCTAATTACGATTTATTCAGTTCAAATAAATAAATTATAATTATAATTATAATTCATTTAATAATATATTTTCTCAAATATTTATTTTTAATTTACTTTTTTTCCAACAACCAATATATTTTCATCAAGTTAAAATTGATCTATATCTTATTCTATCGTAAGATTTTACAAAATGTAATTATTTTTAAAAGTTAAAAAAATCTACACACACTCCCTCTCTATCAAAAACGTTTCAGAGAAAAATAAATAAATAAATAAAATAACATTATAATTTATTTACTTGAACTAAAGAAATCGTAATTAGAATAAGCTGACCATTTATGTGTTTATTTTATTTTAGAAAAAAAAAATCAGAATGAGTTAAATTGTAACCAAATGTTATAAAATCCTTAATTAATTTTTATCATAATTATTAATTTTTTATTTTAATTATTATTATTGTTATTATTATTTAAAAATTAATTATTAATAATAATTAACAATTATTATTATTATTAACAGTTTAATAAAAATTATTATTAATTATTGTTAGTAGATTAATTAATTATAATAGTTTTTATTCTTGTTATTAATAATAACAATAATCTATTTAAAAAATATATAATTATATTTATGATTATAATAAATAATAATAATAATTCAATTAATAATAATTATATTTTTTAATTAAATGGAGGTTATTTTGAGAATTTAAAATTATAGGGTGTGAATTTGTACTTTAGGGTTTTAATAAAATAAAATTAAGTATAAGGGGTTAGATAAAATTTTACAAATCAAAAAGTTTTATAATATTCATGAATAAAATATAAATAACATAGAAAATGGGATATCTTGAAGTAGGAAGGAATCCTTGAGTGGCCAAGGATCCTAACTTCTAACGCCTTCTTAGGAACTTGATTCTACTTTTAAATGTCTAACGGTAATAATATGAAGGGTAATTTTGGTGTGGAGATCTTAATTGGTAATTATTTAAATTTAACAAATGTTAATATGCTCTCATGAGTCGTGGCACGCACACGTATATCAATAATGTCGTTATTTATTACTCTTCTACAAAATTGTAAATTTTTATGGAATTGAAGTGGAAAATAGCTTAATTTGATACTTAATTGCATGGTGATTTGGGGAAAAAAAAAGTTCATAATATATCAAGTAAAAAGTAAATTTCCTCTGCATTTTCAGAGGAGATATTTCCTTAATTTCATTAATCACCTTTTCAAGTGTCTAAACCTAAAGATTCCCCCTTTAATTGAATTTAAGAAACTGAATTTTGTTAATACTCCTCCTGTATTCTTATTTACATACATGATATTGCAAAATGATTTATTGTGACAACATGTTAGCCATTACTGAGATAAAGAAATATATTTTATCATGTTAAACCATATCACATAGAGTCGCGTTATAACAGTGTAAATTTGTAATTTAACGTGAACATCATCATTCACAATTAACAAATTTTTATCTCATAACTAGGCTCTCTTATTCTTCTATATGATATTGTAGTTACTAAATCAGAGCCTCTAATTCTCTAATTGGATTGGGATCATTGAGGCAGATCGAAGACTGAATAATCAACTCAGCCACATCCTACCTACCACTTCCATAAATTTAGTTACTTCTTAAAGCATCTAAGTTGTCATTAACCATACTAATGTTTGTAGTTAGTTGATTAGTGAGTTCCGCCTAAGTTACCATTTCCCTAGAGGCCTAGACATACAAATAATTTGATTACCTTAATTATTTTTAATTACTTAAATTTGAGAGTTATCCTGAATGAAGGAGGAATCCTAAAGTAATAAGGAATCCTGAAAGAATAAAGAAACGCGTGACGAGTCTATAAATAAGGACTAGAATTTAACATTAGGGATTTGCTTATTTTTCAAGACCCCAACAACCCTCTCGCTTATTTTTCTCCAAGACTCTCCGAGACATCAAGTCTTGTTCTTGTTCTTCAAATTGAAACAATGGCAGCAGCTGCTCAAGAGTCCGATAGTTTGTCAGTAAACAGCCGATTTGCTACGGGTATCCCCTACCCAAACTACCTCTTGAATTTGTTTAAGAGAGCTCTGAGAATGACAGAGATATATCTCTCACGCAAGAAAAATCTGCGAATATGAAAAATGAGAAGAAATTGCAGCGGGCGTTCCAAAAAGCAGCAAGATTACAGATGAAGCTAAGTATTGCGATGAAAAAGAAATTACAGAGTCGGTCCTGGAAGACTATATGCATGTCGATGGTGATGATGCGCGGAAGAAGGAGCTGAGGCAAAAACATATCACAACGTTTGTCAATTCGCTCAAGTTGGAATTTTAATCAAAGAGGAATATCTCACTCACTGTTTCAGTTTTTAGATGTATCTTTCATCAAATACACCAGTTATGTATTTGTTTTGAATAGATTCCTTTGTACCCAATTCAAGATTTGCTTTTTACCGACTTAAAAAGTAAACAATTACCCACTTTTGAAATTGTGTGACTCTTTCGGAACTAACATGATTTGGATATGTCGTTCCTAGAATAAGAAACTCGGAAAAATTCGAGGACCAACTTTCATTGCGAGCATATAATTTCTGGTACAATGATTTAGACCAACACCATCAAGACCTTGTAATGGGTTGAACTAAACTGTTTATGTGAATCAAGAGCTTAATGCACAATCACCATACAAGATCATTCAAGACTCAGTCTAAGCTTATCTTAGAATCAAATGTGAATCACAAGCAATCAACGAAAAAAGAACTGGAGGTAAAGGCCTTACTCTATTCCTGTCGGAATAGCGGCCTTGGAGGAAGGGGAAGAGCGGGGAAGCCTTTTGAAAAGGCGCTTTTTTTGCAGCGGGAGAGGGATCCCTCTCCCCCTCTCCCCCGAACCCCTTTAATCCGGACATTACCCTCCTCAATCCCCATCGTGGGGGACATCAAATCAAGAATCTCTCAGTGTCTCTCTTTAAGTGTGTTACTGCCCTTCGGTCACTTGTTTTTTACAACGAAACTGTCTTTTCGGGGGCCCAAGTGTTGTATAAACTGGCCTTAAAACCCACGCAAATGGCCTTTCAAGGCATTTGCTCATTTTAATGCGAGGAATCCTGAGCCCCTAACCAAAAAAGAACTGGAAAGAGAAAGAATCAAAATAGAGACGCGGAGAAATTTATGTGGTTCGGCCACAAGTGACCAGCAGAGATGTTTTTGCGTTACCATTACAGTAGGAATTAAAGTGAAGAGATTGAGACCACGAACAGCTTCCAACTCTCTCTACTAATAAACGAAGGCACAAAGAAAGTGAAACAATCAGTCCTCATCTTTGTTTATAAAGCCTGCAATTTGCTTACCCAACTAAAAATCTACCCCACTTGCCATCTCATAGTGCCACGTCACCAAACCCTCTTTCACAGCTTTAACTAATTTGAGGAGAATCACATTTTCATAAATCCCCACCTTGCTTCACAAATCATCAAACCTATAGCTTAATTACTTACAACAATTTCACTAGTTGTTGATGTGAGATTCTGGTTATCCTCTCGATCGCGACCAGGATCTCTTCTCAACCAACTTGACTACAATCAGGATCTCTCCTTGTAAAAACTCTTCTCCAGAAGTTACTACATACACAGAAACAAGTCAGAACACGCTGGTTGTTTTCCCGACGTAAACCCTCCGACGCTCAAGTTAGAAATGAAGATTTTGTGTTCCTGGGAACGTTAGCCACTAATCTTATGGCTTATCTTTAGTATTAATTATTTAGAACTCTCTTTATCTCGGTTTTAATGTCAAAAATTCTAACCATTTTACCTTCGTTTGCTACCTTTTTATAGGGTTCTCCTGAGTTCAGACCTTCCCTCCATTCACGCCCGTTATCTTCCCACCTCTTGAAAGTGGATGCTCTGTTTATGTAATCGTGGGTGGTTGCATGGCCTTCGTGCCTTGATTTTCGGGTTAGAGAGCACGTCTCGCCAACTGTCGTTGACCGGGTCTCCTCGCCTCAACCCTTAGCAGGAATGGCTTTATGCTTCTAACAGGAGACCGCCCTCGCGGATGGCGTATTCGTGGACGAGCAGAATATTCCTGCTCCTGTTCCCCTGCTACCAGACTTTTGCAAGATATACCTGTTCGCGGAACTCTGCTACCCGACTTCTGCAAAATATACCTGTTCGCGGAACCCTGCTATCAGATATCTGCTCATCACGGCTTGTCTCATCAAAGTACATCCCCCAAACACTAGTATCAGTTACTTGTAATTCCCAGTCCATCAAGTCCAAAAATTCCATGAACTTGAATGAGGGCACCATCTAGATTTGATCTCTAGTTAAATGAATATGTGTTTGAGCCTTTCATGATAAACTTGGTTCTTAGTAAGCTGCACTGCACTCCGTAAATCCCAGCAACATCTTCATCACTGTTTTGTAGCTTCAGTTGCAGCAATGAACTCAGCTGGTACATGCTGTAAAGAAGCCTTCTCACTCACTACACATCCCAACAAGGCAAAGATATACCCTCTTTGAGATCTTTGCTAGCATCTTTTTATTTATAAGTACATGATGCTTCTATTTTTTGCAAAATTTATAAGAAAATGGTAACTAAAAAGAAATAGTTTGGGTTCGAGTTTTGTGCTATTGAATCTGCAATTTGCACACGTTCATAGGCCACAGCGCCCAATTATTTGGCCCATCTATTTATGGCCCAAGGGCTTTATTTACACCTCTCATTGTTCAGTTAAACCGCGCTTTAGTAAATATTCAGTTAAAAGGATGTTTGGGAACTTTAAATCAAGTGAGCATTGTGCATATATCAATTAAACTCTGCATAACCACTCGGCACAGCCCGAGGGACCAAGACTACTGCAAGTAAAAGTAATTTTTTTCTTTACTTATGAATGAAAAATAAACATCTCTTAAATATTTATGAGAATTAAAAATTTAAACAGACCTTTATTAAAATTAATGTAAATTAATTCTAATAATAATCTAATTTATAAAAATCAATTATAATTTTATATAATATGAATTATAATCTGATCAATGATCTCATGTAATTAAAAAAAAATTAAACTATAATCTCATGTAATTAAAAAAAAAATTAAACTCTGCATATATATGTACCCGTTAATTTTGGTGTTAACATAGGTGAATTTATCAATTGACCTGCCTCCTCAGAAATGGCGACACAACTTTGGGTTTCAACCTTCAAACCTTCAGTACCAAAGCTTCTTATTTAAAGACAACCCCCACAGCTAATTTATGGCCATTTTTTGAGCAAGTTTGCAAGTAATATATGATTTTTCTTTTAGCGAGGACAGAAGATTAGTGTGCATGTAAAGTAAAAAAGCAATTCTTCTTCTATTAAGCAACTGAGAGAAATTATACACAAACATAGCTATTTGAAATCCTAACTACAACCACAAAAACAACAAACTAACTAAACAAACACTAAAAAGGCAAATGTCACATAGCACAATTAACACAGAGTGTTGATCATCACTTTGACTCTTCTAGTGATGAGAATTTAACTGTCTTCATCAGCAGCCTTGGACCCTGAAGTTCCAGTCTTCTTGGGAAGGAGAAGGTTGTGGATGTTGGGCATCACACCACCGTTAGCAATGGTAACATCCCCAAGAAGCTTGCTGAGCTCCTCATCATTCCTGACAGCCAATTGGATGTGGCGAGGGACAATTCGTGTTTTCTTGTTGTCCCTTGCAGCATTTCCAGCTAATTCCAAAACCTGCACAAAATCAGACAAGATTAAAATTTGGGATTTTTTTTTTCATCAACAAAATGCTCAAATCAAGAACAATTAAAGCAAGATCAAATGCCAAATAAAAGGACACCAATATGCTTCTTCTGCTATCATATTATGTATAACACAGATCAAAATAGAAACCCTAATTTCACAATAAAAGCAGGGGAATTTGATTATAGCACAATATTCTGACTTCAGAGAGTCATAACTGAAATACAACAATTACTTATCCATAAAAAAGCAAAATTTTAAAAAGAATTAGGCAAAATTAGATTTACAATAAAATAAAATCATATATGCAGATCCGCAGAAACCCTAATTTTACAAATATTAACAATTTCCAGACGTTACAATAAGAACTGAACTCTACACAAAAATTAAAAAATTGAGATGCAAGTTTAATATGTGACGACGATAAGAGCCAATTTTCACATAAAAATATCAAATTCAGAAACCCTAGATCTACAATTAAAAAAAAGGGATAAATAAACATCTTTTAAGACCCAACAAACAAGCATAAGAATCTGAAACAAGGAAATCGATTATGCTATAACAGCGAAGAAAGAGGAGAGAAAGAAAGAGAAAGACGATACCTCAGCGGCGAGATATTCAAGGACGGCAGCGAGATAAACCGGGGCTCCGGCACCGACCCGTTCAGCATATTTCCCCGCTTTCAGGAACCTGGCAATACGACCGACGGGAAATTGAAGCCCCGCTTTGCTGCTACGTGAGGTGGCCTTCTTCGCCGCCCCGGACCCGAGAGTCTTGCCCCGACCCGCCATCTCAAGTGAACAAGCTCTTAACGAAGAAAGGAAAATGGAAAGAGCAAAAGGTTAAGGCTTGGCTTGGCGTGTTTTAATGAGATTGGGGCGGTTCGGGGTATTTATAAAGAGAGTAAGTGGCGAGGAACCGTCAAATGGGAGTGGAGTACGCGGATCGAGGTGGAGATCCGTCAGATTAAGAGAAAACGAACGGTACAGATCTGATTACTTTTGGTTCACCGCTTTTGAGTTTTAGAGCGTTGATGCTTCTGGTGGGTGGGTTCAAATTGGATTGAATACGTGTCGTGACGGGAGGATCAATGCCATTTTTTCATCAAATTGACGAAATTGCCATTGGCAACTATCTATAATTACTATGCTTTGAAGAAAAAATGAAAACAATACTTATATGTAGAAATATCATCTGTTAAATAGTAATCTATATATATATATATATATAAAAATAAAGTTGGAACTTAAGAAGGTGATGTGACATCACCATTTTACTTCTTGTATATTATCTATTATCTAATAAATAGATAATTTTTTTTAATATTTAACTTTTCATCTTCTCATAATTAATTTGATTATATTTAACTCATTTAATAAATAGTAATTTTATTAATATTTATCATTTCTCATCTTTTTATATTTTATATTATCTAAAATATCTAAAATATTGGTAGATATTCTTTGTACTTTTTTTCTCTTTCTATTTAAATTCAACAATATTTAATCATTAATAATAATTAATTATAAGTCTTTTGAAACATTTATTTATTTTATTATGCTATCAATTAAACTTTAGTGGCTTAAAATACATGAATTAATTAACATAGGAAGAGAGGTTCTTTCATTTTCCCTCAACAATTCCACTAAGCCTTAATTTTAATGTAATAATCTCATATTTAATTATGCAACATTTTGTTGAGTGTCTTTTGCCTTCTTCAAAATTTATTATGCTATCAATTAAACTTTAGTGCCTTAAAATACATCACATAATCTATATATATATATATATATAAAGTTGGGACTTGAGGAGGTGATGTGGCATCACCATTTTTCATCTTTATATATTCTCTATTATCTAATAAATAGAGAATTTTTTTTTAGATTTGGTTTTTCATCTTCTCATAATTAATTTGATTGTTATTACACAATAACAATTATGTAAAGATTTTAATGAGGCATATTCTTTGTAATGAACATCCAAGGGGGAGTGTTATGAATTTATTAAAATAAATGTAGATGTTCATAACATATATCTCTTAGTCTCCCCACTATCTCTCATTAGCAACCTTTAACTTCCCTATAATTCCCACTATCTCACAAGGAATTATGATCCATAATTTTTCATTAATTTCATGGAGTGATTATGTAACTATAAAAGGAGAATTCATCTTTTTGTTTTGTACACACACAATTGGAATGAATAAAATCACTCTATAATATATTATCTCATTTTATTTTTTATCTTGTGTTGCTTCTTTATTTGTATTGCTGGCTAATAATTTTTTTTATTTTTTATAAGGCTGCCTCATCTTAAAAAAAATCAATTCATATTTTTTATCAATTTCATCAAGTGTAAAGTAAGAAAAAATAATAATACTAAATTTTTTTTTCAAAGCCGCAAAGCGCGGTTCTATTTTCTAGTTAACATAGGAAGAGAGGTTCTTTCATCTTCCCTCAACCTTATCTTTTTATATTCTCTATTATCTAAAATATCTAAAATATTGGTGGATATTCTTTGTATATATATCATAATATGACACTAAAAAAAATAAAGATAAAAAATATATTAATAATAAAGATATCAGTTAATATATAATTATCTAATAAACTGGTAGAAATTAAAAATAATTACATTATAAAATATTAAAATAGAAAATAATTATTAGATTATAAATGATTACCTGTCTTTCCTCTTTCTATTTAAATTCAACAACATGTAACCATTAATAATAATTAATTATAAATCTTGAGACATTCATTTATTTTATTATATAAACAATTAAATTTTATTAGCTTAAAATACATCAATTAATTAATATAGGAAGGAAGGTTCCTTCATCTTCCCTCAACAATGCCATTAGAACATAATTTTAATATCATAATCTCATATTTAATTATTCAATCTTTTGTTTAGTGCCTTTTGCCTTCTTCAAACTCCATAAACATTAAATATTTAAGATTTGTGGTATCATTATTTCTCATCTTTTTTTATTCTTTATTATCTAATATATTGGTTGAGATTAAAAAATAATTACATTACAAAATATTAAAAATCTATATATATATATATATAAAGTTAGAACTAGAGGAGGTGATGTGACATCACTATTTCTCATTTTCTTGTATTCTCTATTATTTAATAAATTGGTTGATATTAAAAAAATAATTACATTAGAAAATATTAAAAATAAAAAATAATTATTAGATTATAAAAAGATTACATGTCTCTTCCTCTTTCTATTTAAATTCAATAATATGTAACCATTAATAATAATTAATTATAAATCTTGAAATATTTGTTTATTTTATTATGCCAACAATTAAACTTTAGTGGCTTAAATATATCAATTAATTAATATAGGAAGGAAGGTTCCTTCATCTTCTCTCAACAATGCCATTAGAGTTTAATTTTAATGTCATAATCTCATATTTAATTATTCAATCTTTTGTTTAGTGCCTTTTGTTTTCTTTAAACTTCATAAATATTAAATATTTAAGATTTAGGGCATCATTATTTCTCATCTTTTTTTATTCTCTATTATCTAATATATTGGTTGAGATTAAAAAATAATTACATTACAAAAATCTATATCTATCTATCTATATCTATATATAAAATTAGGAGTAGAGGAGGTGATGTGGTATCACTATTTCTCATATTCTTGTATTCTCTATTATCTAATAAATTGATTGATATTAAAAAAATAATTACATTAGAAAATATTAAAAATAAAAATAATTATTAGATTATAAAAAGATTATATGTCTCTTCCTCTTTCTATTTAAATTTAATAATATGTAACCATTAATAATAATTAATTATAAATCTTGAAACATTTGTTTATTTTATTATGCCAACAATTAAATTTTAGTGGCTTAAATATATCAATTAATTAATATAAGAAGGAATGTTCCTTCATCTTTCCTCAACAATGCCATTAGAGTCTAATTTTAATGTCATAATCTCATATTTAATTATTCAATATTTTGTTTAGTGCCTTTTGGCTTCTTCAAACTCTATAAATATTAAGTAGTTAAGATTTGTGGCATCATTATTTCTTATTTTTTTTATTCTCTATTATCTAATATATTAGTTGAGATTAAAAAAATAATTACATTACAAAATATTAAAAATAGAAAATAATTAATAGATTACAAAAGATTACATGTCTCCTCCTCTTTCTATTTAAATTCAACAATATGTAACCATTAATAATAAATTAATTATAACTTTTGAAACATTCATTTATTTTATTAAGCCAACAACTAAATTTTAGTAGTTTAAAATACATCAACTAATTAATATAGGAAGGAAGGTTCCTTCATCTTCCCTCACCAATGCCATTATAACCTAATTTTAATGTCATAATCTCATATTTAATTATGCAACTTTTTATTTAATGTCTTTTGGCTTCTTCAAACTCTATAAATATTAAGCATTTAAGATTTATTATGCTTGAGTTTTTTTTATTATTTAACCAACATCCTCTTTAAAAATGTTATTGTGTTTTTATTTTTTGATGTATTTAAATTTTTAGTATTGTGTGCTTCATGGAGTACTCTTTTCTTCATGAGTTAAACAATGATAAAGATAGTTGGATGATAAGCGTTAGGCTTTATAAGATGTGCGAGTCTGTTAATACCAAGAAAAATAGAGAGTTGATTAGTGTGAACATGATTTTTATTGATGAAAAAGTTGTGTACACTTAACTATACACATTAATAGATTTTTTTAATGTTAACAAAAAAATAATAAACTTTCATAAATAACATTAGTTTTATAAGGCTGCGTCATCTTTAAAAAAAATAATTCATATTTTTTATCAGTTTCATAGAGTGCAAAGCAATAAAAAAATATAATACTAAATTCTTTTATGTAACACCCCAAAATTAATACGTGCGGAGCACGTGGTAATATGAGGTTACTAACAAAATAAAAATTCTTACTCAAAAATTACGAACTAAAATACCTCAAATTTTATTAAACAGATAAAAAATTCCACAAATCAAATATTAGACATTTTCTCCCAAGTCATAAAAGTGACAAATGCCTCAAACTCTCCAAATACAAATTCAAAAGACCAACAAACTTAAAGGCCAAAGAAATTCATCCTTCCTTTATTCAATTTAGCAAGTAAATAAATCTCTAACTTTAAAGATAAACACACTTCTGAACAAGTCACTTAATCTATAAAAAGTAATGACGAGGGGTGAACCATCAACTCGATAAGTAAAATCATTCCTAACTCACTAGGCCTATCGATATCAAAAATATTGCAAGCCTTCTTTTTAGTAAAACATATATCATAATTCATAAATTTCACAAAGCGACATATCATGATAAAATAACATAAATTTAGAATAATTTAAAATATCAAAGCATAGTTACTTTCAAAAATAAATCATATAACACATTCACAGAAAATAAAAAATTAGCTCATGTCACATAGTGTCGCCTATAGTTCCAGTGACCCGGCCAGAATCAGAATATCGTATGCACACTCATAACAGAAACCCAATACTGGTACAAAACATATACATATTTATATTGTATAATACGATTAGAATAAGAATCATAATAACCACAAACAGTGAGCCAAAACATTTAAATTCATTTTTCATTTGTTGCAAATTACACGTGACACTTCGTGGCATTTAGCCCTCGAGAGATGGCCCCCTATAGTCTCGAGAGGTGGCCCCCATATTGTCTCAAGAGGTGGCCCTCGCATGATTTTCATAGATAATCTTAAATCAAATACGAATAAAACATTCATATTGAATTCATAAAAGATCATAACAATGATTTAGGCTTGTAGAACAATTTCCATTCCAACATTTTATAGACAATTTCGAAGATATAATTATTTAGCAAAAATAAATTATACATTTAAAGCATTTATAATATTTGTTAAAACCATAAAAATAATATAATTTTCAGATTTGAAAACATTACATAAATTAATTTGGTTACAAAGAACTAAGAAAATATGTACTTGTAATAATATTAAAATATCAAAATTATTATACATATCCAGTACATTAGGAATAGAGTTACTTACCCCAATAAGGTAATAATTGAAACACACCTCTAAGCTTTTAAAAACCTTAAATATCTCCAACACCTTAAAAAGATACAAGACATAATTAATAATAACTTATTCCGAGAACCTGATTTTCTGATTCATGCCGGTACAAGTCTGTAGATTTTAACTCTTAATCTAATCATCAAAATGATATTATATCATACAAATCTGTTCTAGACATCCATACGTATCTCCTCTAAAATTTTCAGGAGGATCCGATACCAAAAACATTTTCAAAACTATTTGTTTCTTGATAGACTCAAAACTATCTCACAGTGCCTTAACAGAACAGTATTGGTTCCAAGATGTTTATGAAATTATGTACTAATCAGAAAATTATGAAATTAAAACTGGAAATACTAGACAGATACATTAACTTCTGTTTAAAAATTCAGAATTTTTCGAGTTCATTTTACAGTATAAATAAGTTTGTGAATTTGGTCATTCTGCTGGAACAGCAGTTTTCTAGTGCAACAGTGTCAGATTCAAAAATCTATATAAAATTAAAAATAAAGTCAAATCTTATGAAACAAAATTTATTCAATAAGCCCTAGATGTCTAGTTTATAAAAAGATAAGGTTATTCTCAAAAATCATTTTTGATGGCCATGATTTAATACAAAATATACATACTGTCCAGAGAATTCTATAACATGTTTCATACAACTAGAGTTCCAAGTTAAACATGTATTCAAAACAATAAACATAAGCAATAAAGACTCACCAAATCAAGAAGTTTCCAAATTAATTAAGATCTCTAACTCTATTGAAGATTTGGAGAAGGTTGCTATGAGAGATTTAGAATTTAGATTTTTGGAGTTGAGAGAGAAGGAAGATGAATAATGACAGAAGTTGAATAATTATGCTTCTTTCTCCAAGTCCACGTTTTCAAGATTCAACAAACTCAAAGCAAGCAAATAATAAATGCAATTATACATGTAAAGTAAATTTTAACAAAGTAATTTTAATAAAACAACAATAAATATCAAGCAACTTTAATAAGTGTAATAATAAATTAAAATAAGCTTTATTAAAGAAAAAAATAAATATAAAGTAAAATTTTAATAAGTGTAATAATAAATTAAAAATAAGCTTTATTAAAGAAACTTTAATAAAAAAATAATAAATATAAAGTAAATCTTTAATAAGTGTAATCATATATATAAAGCAAACTTAAATAAATTAAAGTAAACTTAAAATAAAGAAACTTTAGTAAAGAAACAATAAATATGTAAAATTTTAAATAAATGTAATTAAGAATGTTCATAATCGCATCTTTAAATAACTACAAGCCTTTATTAAAAAAATATATATAAATACTAAATGCATAACAAATACAAGTAATAATGTAAGTACACATGTCTTGTGTAATTAATAAATGTAATATTAGAAAATTCTAAATAATACTAATAGATTAGAAAAGCCTAGAATCATTCTCTAAAATCCTTGAATAAACCAACCAAAAGAAACAACAAATTCTTATTATCTATCTAAGAACTACCATTATAATTAATAAAGAGAAAAAAAATCAAATGCGTTACAATTAACTTCAAAATGAATGACTGAATGTAGCAATTGTCTTTTACTTTTCAATGAATTAAATTTGTTGTAATATTAGATTATGTCCTCGATTTCATTCACAACATTTGATAAATACTTAAATTGAATCTCAGGCACATTTATGTTGGTTATAATGAGCATGTTTGGAGAATCTTATTTGTGATTAGAGAATTGATGGAAATAAAGATCGAATTTTAGTTAGGGGTAATGTTGAGATTATTTGAGTGCTTATTTGTTAATAAAGATATCTCTTGTGCATTATTTCCTTTTTCCTTAGTGCATAGTAGTAATAGTTCAATTGATTTTCTACAATTATATTGTATTTACAAGTGCCTATTTAATATGAATTATTTAAAAATCATAAATGTTTATTTAATTATATAAGCTCTTTTTGAACTTTTATCTAATTATATAAGCTCTTTTTGAACTTTTAATGTTGTTTAGTTAGTTTTTGAATAAAGGTTTTGAAAATTAAATAAGTTGCTTTGTTTTTACTATAAAAGCTCAAATTTTGGGCTTTAAAAGTAGAGGTAATTTTTTTTTAAATGTTAAAACATCTAAAATATCATTTATTTATTTAATAATTTTATTTCATTTCTTTCGTAAGATAACCTTAAAAATATTATCTACTAAAGTAATTTTATAGTTTTATAAAAACTCCTACCGACAATTAAACAACTAATTTTTTTAAAGTTCTACTTTAAAAACTGTATTAAATAAGTTTTATTTTAAAAATTATACCAAATGGAGCCTAAATAGATCTTGTTGAATTGGTAATTGTAATGTTCTTTTTTTCTTTTTGATAAATTGTAATGTTCTTACACTCTAATATTTTGGTCGTGGAATGAAATGTGGTTAATTTAAAAAAAAAATTAGTATTACCAAGTCCACTTTATTGTGTTAAGTTTTATGTCAGTTATAGTTAAAAGAGAGTTGATAACTCATCAATGGTTATCAGAAGAAGTGAAAATTGATATTGAATAATCAATTTTCATAGCTTATAAATTAATTATTACTCTATCTAAATCATCCAATTAATAAATATCACCTTGATTGAGATTGTAAAGATTAGAATAATTACTTAAGGTAGTATATTTACTCATCTATATATATATATATATATAAAGTGGGACTTGAGGAGGTGACGTGATATTATCATTTCGCTTCTTTGTATATTCTCTATTATCTAATAAATAGAGATTTTTAAAAAAAAATTTGGTTTTTCATCTTCTCATAATTAATTTGATTATATTTAACTCATTAAATAAATAGTAACTTTATTAATATATATCATTTATCATCTTTTTATATTTTCTATTATCTAAAATATCTAAAATATTGGTGGATATTCTTTGTACTTTTTTTCTCTTTCTATTTACATTCAACAATATGTAATCATTAATAATAATTAATTATAAGTCTTTTGAAATATTTATTTATTTTATTATGCTAGCAATTAAACTTTAGTGGCTTAAAATACATAAATTAATTAACATAGGAAGATATGTTCTTTCATTTTCCCTCAACAATGCCACTAAGGCCTAATTTTAATTTCATAATCTCATATTTAATTATGCAACCTTTTGTTGAGTGTCTTTTGGCTTCTTCAAAATTTATTATACTATCAATTAAATTTTAGTGCCTTAAAATACATCACTTAATTAACATAGAAAGATAGGTTCTTTCATCTTCCCTCAACCTCATCTTTTTATATTTTCTATTATCTAAAATATTAGTGGATATTCTTTGTACATATTTCTTCCTCTTTCTATTTAAATCCAACATTATGTAACCATTAATATAATTAATTATAAGTATTTTGAAGTATTCATTTATTTTATTATACTAGTAATTAAACATTAGTGGCTTAAAATACGTGAATTAATTAATATAGGAAGAGAGGTTCTTTCATCTTCCCTCAGCAATGTCATTAGGGCCTAATTTCAATATCATAATCATATATTTAATTATGCAACCTTTTGTTGATTGTCTTTTGGCTCTTTCAAATTTTATTATGCTAGCAATTAAACTTTAGTGGCTTAAAATACATGAATTAATTAACATAGGAAGAGAGGTTCTTTCATCTTCCCTCAACAATGCCACTAGAGCCTAATTTTAATGTCATAATCTCATATTTAATTATGCAACCTTTTGTTTAGTGTATTTTGGCTTCTTCAAGCTCTTTAAACACTAAATATTTAAGATTTAGGGTTATTTATTTATTTATTTAATCAACACCCTCTTTAGAAATGTTCTTGTGATTTTATTTTTTGACTTATTTAAATTTTTTGTATTGTGTGCTTCATGGAGTATTCTTTTCTTCATGAGTTAAATAATGATAAAGATAGTTGGATGATAAGGATTAGGCTTTATAGGATGTGATAGTCTACTAATACTAAAAAAAAATGGAGAATTGATTAGTGTTGATATGATTTTTATTGATGAAAAGGTTGTGTACACTTACCTATACACATTAATATATATTTTTAAAGTTAACAAAAAATAATTAACTTTCATAAATAACATTAATTTTATAAAGCTGCGTCATCTTTAAAAAAATCAATTTATTTTTTTTATCAATTTTATCAAGTGTCAAGTAATTAAAAAATAATACTAAATTCTTTTTTTAAAACCGCACGAAGTGCGGTTCTATTTCCTAGTTATATAATATGACAAATTCTTTAACATTTTGTGTAAATTGTTGATAATTGGGTAAAATGGATGGGATTAATTTCAAATTATCACCAATCAAATCACCTCTAAATTTTGAAAATCTCAACTTATCCGAATTTTTGTTAAGAAAAACAGAAAAAAAAAGAAGCTTTATCAAACCAACCCCATTTTTTTCCATATCTTTTAAATAAAAATGAGAATCACTTAGAGATTTTCAAAAAAAAAATTGATGATAATCAATTCACGAGGAGTGATCTAAAATTTGCCTTTAAATTTTTCCACTTTACCCTTAGATTTTTCGTAAAACTCAATCACTCAAACCAAAATCCTTATTAGAAAAAGTGTCGATCTCCCTAATTGATTTTCTACTCGGTTTCAAAACGACCCTGAATTTTCTTTCCGAATTTAGTACTTTGAGAATCAACAAAAAGGATATTCAGAAATAATTGAAATTAAAAAAAAAAAAATTTAAGGATTATGAGGCTGATGTCTAAGACTAACTGCTTTCATTGCTGAGGCTGAAAGTTGCAGAAACGTAGAGAGCAATGCACAATAAGAGAGCATGAAGAAAGCATAAGATGCTACCAATGACAAAAAAATTATTGTGCGACTTCCCACATGATGATGATGATAATGATGATTTCGAGTTCTCTAGCATCCCCGAAACCAGCATTGCAAATCCAACGCCCGCCACAATCCTGGAACATCATAGTGATTGCACGTTGCTCATCATATTTAACTTAATGTTATGGTAACAACATTACTCATTTGTTAGTGTTATATATATATATTTTTAATTTGCTGTGAGAAAATTATGAATTAAGAACAGGGCACACCATGATAAAGCCAAAGAAGCAAACCACAATTGCCTGTTAGCAGTTGATCTTTCAAGCTCCTCTGTGCAACAAATGCACATGAAGCCGCCGAGCAAGTTAGCCACAATGTGTGCCATGGCCTGCAATGCCGCCGCAGCCAGCCCGAGCTTAAAGACTTCTTTATCGTGATGACCACTTTCGGCTTCCCTACACCCAGAATCTCTCTGCGTTCAGCCGCAGCCAAAATTGTACATATACTTATTAGCTGCGTTTGCATGACACATAATGAAAGAATAAAAGTTAAAATTCTTCCAACATTGATTATATTTTGTTACCTTGTTGTGAGTAATTAATCCTGCTTTGATACTCAGAACGACAGCAACAACATCAATGGCAACTATCATCACACAAACGATAACACCACCTACTACTCTCGCCATATATCTCTGCAGCAAAATAATTAAAGACGGGGCATAAAAATGGATGGGTTTGAATAGAAAAGAGGAAGCTAATGGTGATCAAAAGGAGGGTACGTACAGACCTTGATTTTCAATCTAGCGAAGAAGACATTGAGAGAAAAGCTCAAATGGGGGGCATATGTAATGTAATAGTCATGTACAACCACTGGCGACTTTCTTTCTTTGTTGTACGAGAGGGGAAAGCGTGACAAGGAAGTTTCAACTTATTGTCTCCATCATCTTTATGTAGTATTGTTTTTACGTGCTATATTTGCTAGTCACTAATTTGTTTTTTTTGAACTTTTTTTTCTGCTTTTTTTTTTTTTTCCTTATTCCATTTCGATTCACAAGATTTCGAAAAAAAAAAAACTGGATCGCGTATGCATTGGGATAAAAAATCAAGATGATATAAGGATGATCCATTGCTGATGTTAGCTCTTTCAGCATCCCCCATCGATGATGTCAACTTTTTTTCTGAGTGAGCTGCGCATTTTGTGAATAAAGTTTGTGGAAGGGGTGTCATTAGAATCTTAGAGGAGGATATTTAGTCATATGGGCCGCTTTGTGGAAAAGAGCCAATTTCGTTAGTTCCAAACCAAAACCATTGCGCGTTGAAAGCCCGATTGCGTAATATGCTTTCTGATAGTAAGTTGGCCCGCATAAACTATTAAAATAGAATTATTAATTTTTGTACAAATTAATGTGACATAATTTAATTAATTGAATTAAATAAATTTTGATCCACGTAATTTATTTTTAGTTTTTCGTACTTTTATCCGGCCAATAAATTTAGACCACATTAGTTTATATAAAAGTTTGAAACTTTACCATCACTATTATTCAACATATACCTTGAACCTACGATGAAATAATATAATTGAATTGCTTCGTTTGAAGAAAACACTTGTTTCTTTCTTTATTTTTTAAGTAGCTGTAAATTTAATCGGACCGGCACGACACGAGAGCTCAAATAAATCCGTGTTGAGCTCACATTTTAGGTACGACAGTTCAATGGATTGGCCGATTGGCATGTTGGTCGACATGGTTATACTCCTAATAATAGTCATATAAAAAATAATTGTAAGATATTTTAGTAAATCCAAATGAGTCAATGGGTTGTATTAAGCATGAAATGAAGCACAAATAAGCCTACATTTTTTGGGCTGGGCCAACACAACGAGGTCCAAAAAATAATGATAAAAAAAATAGAGAAGGCTAAGTCAACGGCATCATGAGCTCCTTCAATAAATGGGCAAAATGGAAACCTCAGAATTCATCATGTGCCGGCATTTAATGGGTGCGTCAATGCATGCCTGCTACCCCCTTAAATTCATGGCTTGTGTTACTCAAACCGGTACTTATATGATAAACTTTTAAATTTGTATCCATAATTTTATTTTTTTAATAACAATTTCATATGTTAGCGTGCCTCCGTTTAATGCGTAACAGCAAAATGACAAAACAATTCAAAGAAAACATCTGAAATATAAAAAAAGGAAAAGGGAGGGAGGAGATTGTAATCCAATTTTTTTTTTATTTTTAATGACTCGATCTCTTGTTGAGTGTATCTAAACTTTTATAGTGCCTCTTTTTCAACACCTTTTCTGATTTTGAAAGTTGCATTAGAAAGTCGTGCGTTTATAGAGATTAGTGTTCAAAGCTGATAATTGAGCTGAGCTCTTCGTTTTCTCAAATAATAAATTAATAATTTGCTACGGAGAATATGTAAATCTAGTTTTCATTTTTAACACACTTTGGAGGACATGTGATAACACACAAAATCAATTAAAATCACTCGTTTATTATTCCTTTTCATTCTAGATATATGCCATTAAACAAAGAACAATCAGTTCACTTTTAACTATTTCCTATTTTCTTGAACAATCATTCATGGGAAACTTGGCATTCTCATTAAAATTCTTGTACGATTACTTCATAACTTCATTTAAAAAATTTTTACCCATTTTTTGTGCTGTAATAACATTACTAGGATTCGCCAATTACCAATATTTTGCCATAAACACATGCTCTTTCCATATCAGTACTTTAGTCTACTGTCATCATCATTATTACTTTATTTATATTTATGGAAATTTTGAATTAACTTTTATCAGAAAGTATACCCTTACATCATTAAGAATGGCCCATCTTATTTTGCACTATAGTCATAAGTAGATTAAGGTGCAGATTGTTCTTCTAGTCTAAAGTGATTCTAAGTTTCTTCATATATTTATTTATTTTAATTGTTTATTTTCTTAACTTATCACTTATTGCTAAAACAATTTTATTAAAATAGAAAGAACCTATTTTTATCTGAAGTCATATATCTAAATAAAAAAATTTTAATTTTAAATTTCAAAAATATCTTTAAGAATTCATATATTTCCTATATTATATATACACGTAATATTTTTTTCATTATCCTTGAAATTTCTAAATTGTGAAAAATAAATATATGCACAACTTTTTCTATTCAGATGTTGAAAAAAGAATTCAAACACTTCCATTCATATTCATTCATATTTAAGTTTAAATCATACTATTTAAATTTCAGAAAAAGGGCAACCTAACTCTTTTTTTTTTTCCCTCTTTTTAAGTTTTTATAAGAAACGTATGTATATAATTGCAAATTGCTACAATTTTGAGGTTTTTTTTGTGGTTTATTTATTTGTTTAAAAGGTAGAGGAATATGCTAATAACTACTTGATTGAATTAGTTGACATTTTCTTTTTCTTTGATTGTATTTATAATATTAAAAAAATTATTATTTAAAAACCATTGAAGTTGGGATGCTAGTTAAATAAAATTACTTAAAAATCATTTAGCTAAGCCTCTAGTGACCAATCATTATGAAATTAATGTGACATAATCCATATAAAAAAGGTTTATTAAAGGATTCAATAATAAAAAAATGAAAGCAAGATATCATAACATACACTAAATGCAAGAATAAAAAAGAAAAATGGATGGGTTATTAATTCTAGCATTTATCCATAAACTCTTTTTTTTTTTTTAGAATTACATGAGATTATTACTCAGATATAGTATTGTCTAAATTTTAACTTTTTATAATATTTGAGAGACGCAATTCTACTCACATTTTAAAAAAGAAAAAATCAACTACACTCATATTTTAAAAAGAAAAAAACTGTTTCTATTCAAATTTGAGAAAAGAAATTAAATACTTACAATATTTTTGTGGGATTCAAGCTACTAGCTTTACAATTGTGAGGAAGTGATTCAGTGGTTGGCTAGAAACTCTATTTGAGGAGAAAACATGGAGGATAAACAGAAAATCCAAAAAGAAAATACAATGTATCACTATTGTCCAAACACATAATGGGCCAGACGTGTGGTCCTGCTGTGACACAATACCACTTTCATTAATTTTAACGGTGATTAATTTGATTATCAATTAATTCTCCAATATTGTCACCTCAAGATGATTCACGACGTTAAACAATGAATGTGAAATCAACAGTGTTCTTGTAATTTAATTCCAGTGGCAGTGGTTTGGTAGCACCCTACATTTAATGACTCACCTCAACAAAGTCCCTTTTAATTAATAATATATCATTTATGATCCAAATGCTCCCTCTAGGTATTGATGATCTTTGGTTAAATGGAGACACGACTCATTTAAGACTAAAAGAAATCTCATTATGGGAACATTGTTTAATTCATCTTTATTAAGGTTATCTTGTTTTTTTTTAAATTATTATTACAAGGGGTTAATGTTTAACATTGCAACTCATATAAATTACATGAGAATATTTATTGATATATTTCAATCAAGTAATTATTGAGACGAGACTTTAAATTTTAACTCTATCATATATTCGAGTGGTATTTACTATATTCTTATTTTGAGAAAAAAAAAACAATCTTCATACAATTACTTTCATAATTGAGAAGGAATTTTTAGCCTTCACAATATTTTTGTGGAAGTTTAAACTGCATGTGAAGGCAATAACTCAATCACTCCGGCAAATGACGAGTGAAGGCTATCTTGCTTAAAATTGGGGTAGGGCACAACATGTTTGTAAAACATTGAAGCTGATCATTAGTTTTACTTTAATTTGAGATTATTTTTTAAATATTTAAAATCCTTGCCAATTAGTTTAACCGGTAAAACTCTTTAAATTGATATAAAATATATAAATTCGGACCTCATAACACATCTTACAGGTCAAAACTTAAAAACAACTTTATTTTATTTTTTTGGAAGCGTTGTATGAATCAATCAGTTTTTTTAAAGTCATTTCAGCCAAGATCATAATTAAAATTTGATGCAAAATCTTTGGGGAGTGGGAATTGTGAAGTTGTATACAATTTTAAAATTGAACAGTCGCACAAAATTTTCAAATTGAAATGAGACGAAGAGAGAGAGAGACAGTACAAAAATTAAAAATACAAATGTAAAAGTCTCTTTCTGAGTTGTTTCACAGTGCTGCCTTCCTTAGTCACTGTAGCATTTATTAGAGCCACTGAACATGTCTATTTTTGGCCTTTTCTTTCAGGTTGGTTGTCATGTTTCCCAAGAGCCAAAGATTCTTCAATTTCCCTTTAAATTTCATTTTTAATTTCCTTTTCTATCAAATACCCTCACTTTGTTTTCGAGCTTTAAGTTGAGTCCCCTTGTCTCCATCTCTTTCTCTCCCTCTTTCTTTCTAATACCCTTCTTTATTTATTTATTTTAATATCGATGATTGAATGACTCACAATTTATTTATGAACTGCTTACAAAAGCACTGTACTTGTAAGTGCTGCCGATGAAGATTTTTTGCTCTGGTTTTATTTTCTGAACGCGCATGTGTTCTGTATAGCAGCTGTTGAATGAATGCTAGTTGTTGTCAGAAAATATGGGAAGTGTTTTTATGTTCTGCTTTGCGGCTGAAATGCTGTTGAAAGTGAAAAATGGAAGAAAGTTACAGTGAAAATCGGTACAGTTTTTGAACAAGAAAGCCGAAAGCACTAGAAAGAAAGCAAAGGGGGAGTTTAAGTATGCCAACAGTGTGGTTTTCATTGAAGAGATCTTTGCATTGTAAATCAGAGCCATCAGATGTTCATGACCCAAAATCAAGGAAGCAATTGAGCACAATCTTGACGAGAAAAGCAGGAGGAAGGTCAGGTTGTTCGAGGTCAATAGCAAATCTCAAAGATGTGATTCATGGGAGCAAGAGACATTTAGAGAAGCCACCGAGTTGCAGTCCAAGGTCCATAGGCAGCAGTGAGTTTCTAAACCCAATAACCCATGAAGTCATTCTCAGTCACTCAAGGTGTGAGCTCAAGATCACTGGGTTTGGTGGTGGCTTCCAAGATGGAGTTTCAGGTGGGGGCAGCAATGGTGGGGGTGGCGGTGGTGGTAATGTAAGTTGTGGGTCAAGTTTCGTGGGAACATTAAGGCCAGGGACACCAGGGCCTGGACCTGGAGGGCACTCAACAATGCCTTTTTTTAATCCTTCTTATATGGCACCAGCAACTCCTCCAAGAAAATCCCCTTTTTTTTTGTCTGATAGAGAAGGGTCTGAATTTGGAGTACCTAGAAATTCTGGTGCTGGTGGTAATGTTATTCATTCAAGCAACAGGGTTTCTATTGAGACGGATTCTAAAGATTGTTCTTCATTGACTTGCCATAAATGTGGAGAGCAGTTTACTAAATGGGAAGCTGCTGAGGCTCATCATCTCTCCAAGCATGCTGGTGAGAATTTGATTAACCCTTTACTGATTGTCATTTTTTTTAATTACGTGGTTTTTATTTTAAAGCATATCTGTTAGTTTGCTTTGCCTACTTTCTTCTTTTATCCTCGTAGTATTAAAATTACCCACATTCATCTGACCACATTATGTAATGAGAACATTTGCTAAGCACACAACTTCCTTCTTTTGCGCTTTACTTTCTGGCAAAAAAATTTACTTACTTATTAAAGAATCTGGATTCTTCTGCAAATTCTTTTCAGAATATGAAAAAGGTCTGCAAGGATTATCACTTAAACCCACAAATAAAATGAAGCTTATGGAAGGGTAAATTGAGTCATTGATCTTCCAAATGTCTGCTTTTGCATTTGCTTTTGCTTTTGGGTTTCTTTTGAGCCACTAACATGCTCGCATTTGAAATTTTAAAGTAGCTTTATCCAGAAGCTAACTTTACTCTCTTTTGACAGTTACTGAGCTTGTAGAAGGGGATTCATCAAGGAAAATTGTTGAAATAATTTGTCGAACCAGCTGGTTAAAGTCTGAGAATCATTGTGGTAGGATTGAGAGAGTCTTGAAAGTTCATAACATGCAAAAGACTCTAGCTCGATTTGAAGAGTATAGAGAAATGGTAAAGATCAAAGCAAGCAAACTCCCAAAGAAACACCCGCGGTGCCTCGCAGATGGGAATGAGCTATTGAGGTTCTATGGTGCAACCGTGGCATGCTCTCTTGGCCTAAATGGCTGCTCGAGTCTTTGTGTATTGGAAAAATGTTGCGTCTGTCGAATTATCAGAAATGGATTCTCAACCAAGAAAGAACTCAAAGACGGAATTGGTGTGTTTACAACATCTACAAGTGGAAGGGCTTTTGAATCAATTGAAATTGTAGAAGACGATCCATCTATAAGGAAAGCTTTGATGGTATGCAGAGTCATTGCCGGGAGGGTTCATAGGCCTTTGGAGAATATACAAGAAATGGCTGGCCAAACTGGGTTTGATTCATTGGCTGGGAAAGTTGGTCTATACTCAAATATTGAGGAGCTTTATCTGCTAAATCCTAGAGCTCTGCTTCCTTGTTTTGTAGTAATCTGCAAACCCTGAAGAAACAAACAGAAAGAAAAAAAAAAAAAAAGCCACTTTTAGATTATAGTTAAGCTGTGATGTTAATGCTGTTATAATATTTTTCCTCTTCTTTTTAGAAGAGTTTTGATTCTTCTTTCAAGCTTTTTGTCACTTGCCATTATAGTCTGGTTTGTGCATCACAATGCGGACGGTATCCGCCTGCTCTTCGTTTAGCATCACACGACACGTATATCATGCCCATTGGAAACATTAGGTGTTCTTTTTATATTAATACTTCAGATTTTGTAGGTACAATGAGAAAACAATTCAACTAATTAGCTATATCATGCTTATATTCCAATTACCTTATACAAAACTAAACAATTAAGAATACAAAACTCTTTTAGCCACGTTGGTTGTTTTTTAGTGTGCATACTTGCAAATCTAAAAATGTCCAGTGAAAAAGGCATGTGAATGGAGGAGTGCGAGAATGCATGTGGTCCTTGCTGGGGAACGGGCTTCAAACAAAGCTTAATTCCAAAACAAAATGACAAAAATCTTAAGATAACATAATTTATGGTCACCCTATTGGATTTTGAGGCAGCAAATTTGATTGGTCTATTTAGAAAATGTGAATAGGGTTAATCATTTCATTTCCTTCTTATCTGGCTGCAATATCTGCGTGCACCAACTCTTAATGGTCCTCTGGCACATGTATCCTCATAAATGAGTACTGACCCTCATAACTTGGACTGAGATTGTGAAATTCAAAATTTGAAATTTGGGATTCAATATGTCAATTTTTGGTCTTTAATGTTTTGTATGGGGAGTTGTTTTGGGGGTAGATGAACACAAATGAAGATATTTAGTGCAGTTGGCAAAGACCCAGCTTGATTTAGACACTTCAATGGGCTGCCACTTGGTCTGCCATTATCAAATTCTTTCAATCTTCCGCTTGATTAGGATTTTTTTTTTTTTTTGAAAGAGCTTGATTAGGAAATTGAAAACAATTTTGCTTCAACTCCCATTATTGTTCTGTCAGTCCCTACTCACTTTACCCTCTACTATATATGCATTGGAACTATTTTCTCCAGCATGTTTTCCTTGCCATTCAAAATACATTTCTGTAGTTGCATGCAAATGAAACCAAGCATTGGGCTTCATTGCTGCAGCTCCTGGGCAGCTCTACAAATATCACTGTAACCAGAAGAAGGATGCTGATAATTGATAAATGCTCAAATATGGCCTACATATCATTGCTGATACTATTGATATGGTCAAACTCTATGTGATAAAGAAAAAAAAGGTTCACTAGAGCCTATTAGAGGAAGTAGCTTCTACATTAAATCTGCATATATTGATTAGATACCATTTGTAACTACTTGTGAAGCATTCATTTGTCCTGATTGCTCCAAATTATTCTTATACTTCTTGCTGGATCATTCAGTCAATTTCAACTGCAGCAGGCATACATAGCTATGTAATAGTATGGCCTCCGCTTGTATATAAAGTTCTATAGCTGAAAAATCACCAAACCCTTCATGTTCCTCTTTTTGTAGCTTGACTCAAATAAAGTCTAACATTACTAACTAATAAGTTTTTTGATAGTTATTAATTAGTCTTTTCATAATAAACTACTAACTTAAGTTTGTTGATTCACAGTTTCATACGGATACGACAGTGCAGATTTGTTTGGTGCCGCAATTGATGTGTCTAAATCAGATCAACGCAGCAAGTTTCACCCATATTCCCTTAGCGATTAGGTCCCTGTGTTGAGAACATTAATAACATCTATTCATTTCCAAGACTTGAATGCTAAGAAAGCAACACATACCAAACAACAGGAAGACTTAGGTGATGATCACTTGAACGTTCCTTTCATACTATCATTTATTTCTACTGACTGTTATATTAGAGCTTAGCCTATGGAAGTCAGCTTAAGTTGTCAAAAGCAATCACCTACCTTTACTTTAGAATGGGGGGAAGAAAGCCACAATCCACGCAGCTAGCGATTGTTTGACATATAATATCTTCTATACCATGCTTGTAATTAAACCCCAAATCTTTTAACTTCTCTGATGAAATCACAGAAGGTACTGAACTCTGATTTTCACCCTCAAACCTAGAAACATAACACCAAATGAACATCCACATCACATGATTCTAATATGAATGTTATCTATCTTATAATATCGTAAGAAATACTTACGTCTGCATCTTTGAGGAAGGATACTCTAACTTGAGATGATCAATAAATTCAGAGATTGGACAGCTCTTCACACAACAGATGTATTGACCTTGTGCGCTGTCATTTTCCATCAGAAAAATGTGTGCATTGCATATATCTTCAATGTGAACTAAAGCAATTGATCCCATTCTGTTACTTACAGAAGATAGTATTGAAAAGAACTTGGAGTCACCTATAGAAGTAGCCAATTTACAAGTTATAATACTTTCTTTATTTCATGTGTATGCATGTATGCACAGACCTGTTACTATTAGTTTCTGTACTACACAGGTTGAAAGTATTATAAGCAGAAATATTTCAGCCACGATTCATTTTATGACCAAATTCAGGTTTATTAGATGTGAATAATAACTTTTTCTTTGCATACTGTCAAAATTGAGATGGATGCTCATGACATGAATAGGATTTATGCCTATCTACCTGTTATTGGAGACAGGAGAACTTGAATGCTTGTTGGAACACTTGAAGTCAGGAATGGTCCTGCAACTGTGGTTGTAATCACTGAAACAAGATCAATTTTGTTCTCATTCGCAAATTTGAATGCCGTTTCCTCTGACAGAAGCTTGGAAAGAACATAAACCTGCAAAAGTGAAGTATGTTTCAATCAATAGGAGATTGTTTCAGTTAATGAGCAAAATATTGCTAGGACCATGCTGAAGCTATACCCATCCACTTGCTTTTTTATTCCAGACATGATCAATAGAAGTCTGGCAAGATTCATCAACCACAGGTCTCCATTCTCCAGAGCTGTCTTTGGCAGTAATTGTACTAACCGAAGACGTTAAAACAACCCTTTTCACTGACTCAGATTTCAAGCAAGCTTTGAGGAGATTTAAGGTACTTTGGATTGCAGGGTTGATGACAGTTGATTGAACATAAGTTTCTTCAAGCTCAAGACAGAAGACAAGTGTGTGTCAAATTCCACTTTCCACATAATTTATGAACTAAAATTACTAGGATTCATAGGCATTACCAATGTTGTCTTTTACATTGAACTCAAATTCCATTGAAGCTGCCACATGAAATACACCATCACAGCCATTAACAGCCTTGTCGAAGCTCCCTTCTACTTGCAGATCAGCTTGGAACAATCTCAACCGATCACTCCTAGTCCATTTTGAGAAAATTTGCAACTTTCCTGTAAATTTAAGGTGAGTATACGAATGTTAGCATAGCTATTCAACAGAACAAGAAAATGCTATCAATAATCAGAGGACTTTTTTTATGTTTTTAATTTCACTATCGGTCATTTGTGGTAAAGCTAAATAAGTCTGCTTGAAGATACAGTAAGAAAAACAAACTATAATCAACTATAAATAATTAATTTAATGATAAAATCGCAGCAAAGTGAATGTACTTATGTACATCAAAATTTTATGTGAAATTTAGAAGCATTTTCTACTCCCTAATAACAAGCATCAGAAAAAAGTTTTATAAATTAATGTTCGATTTATCAAGTAGCTTGGGCAAATACTTACTGCTTTTAATTGATGAGCTGTGTACTTTCGGTCTTGGATCTATATTCAGAAAATGAATAAAATCTCCATTTCCATTAATTACTCCAACTATTTTTTAAATGTTTTTCTTTTTGTTTGGGCAGGAATTTCACTAGATTATAGATCACTTCTCAATTGGCTAGAAGGTCTCCTTCGGCAAGATAGGAATGGGTCAGATTGTAATTTGAACTTGGTCTGAAATCCGCCCGATTCTGTCGTATAGTTCTAAGAGTAAGGTCCAAGCATTGGTGTGGCCCAAATATGCCTCCATTGCAACTTTGACTACAGAAAAAAAGGGTCTTGCTGACAGTGGTGGTGCGAAAGGGTGGTATGGGAGCAGATGATGTAAAATGAATAATTAAGATCCTTGTGATGGTGTCTTAGGGTTTATATTAAGCGTTGGTGAAGCCTAAATATACCCTTATTGCAACTTTGACTTCTGGTTTGTTGACTTGCGAAGATTGGACCCTTTTTAGAACAAAAAGGATCTTGCTAATAATGGTGTTACGGGAGTAGATGATGTAAAATGAATGATGGAGAAGCTTGTATTGGTGTCTTAGGGTTAATGCAACTGTAAAATTACGGTTGTAAAATATGACTGTGAACTAGGGGAAACCTTTACTGTGATCTTGACCTTAGAAATGGTGTATGAGGGTTTTGGTGGCTAAAAAGCTACGATTGTAAGGTTGTGAATGTGTTTCTGGTACCAAACAGTGATTCTAGAAAGATTCGGTGGCTTTAACTATAACCTGGTGAAAAAGATAAGATTTGTAGGTTTTAACTATAACTTGGTGAAAAAGATAAGATTTGTAGGTTCTGATTGATTTTATTAAGAACATAAGCTGGTTCTTGATTAAGGAAGACTTTATGGTGGTAAAGGAACAATAATGGGTGTTGTGGATCAAGGTAAGCCTTCAATGGCGGTTTTGATAAAAAGAGAGGTTCTCTTTGATCAATAGTGATTGTAGGTTGCAGGGTTTCTATTTATGGCTAATAATTTCAGAGAATAATAGAAATTAGGTTGCTAGGATAAATGTTGATGATGGCTAATGGTTCACCATGAAACAATGAATAAAGTCTCTATTTATAGGTAATATGGGTGGCAAACCATGATCTTATAAAGTAATTGAAATCCTTGTGAGTGGATTGCAAGTATGATCTTATTCTATCTTAGTGATAAAGAGATTAGTCTCCCTCTTCAAATAGGATCATGACTATCTTAAGGATAAATTTGCCTCACTTATTCATCAAGTGGTTTATGAGACTAGGTTAACTTAGGATGCAATTAAGGGTTTCTAGAAGGCTTAATGAGCTTGGGCTGTGATTACCACTAGATTGAAGAACACTGATCCTATTGCAAATACAGTTATGGACCTGTATACCATTTGGAAGTGTTGTGTCTTATATGAATTTTTATGGTTATTGGTTCTCCACTATTACCATATACAAGAAATTCCCTTACGGACCAAGTACCCTCTAAGTGGGTTTGACTAAGAGTTTAATGTATATTGAGTCTCACTTATATATACTCGTGCATTCCAAATCATAACTTATAATAAATGTCCCAATCTAGCAGTTTCGATCCACCATGAATACATACCTTATAATTGGGACTTGGCCTTTGGCCCACTGACCATTTCAGGTAGCAACTACTATTCTATAAGTACTAATTAGAATAACCAGATCTCTTATTGCCACCACAGAAAATTCTAGAAAAAACAGTTCTACAAATTAGGGATAAATTTGGTTCAGAATATAAACAACTAGGAAAGGAATTAAGCTCCATATTGCCCTTCAAACTCTCATGATATAAGTTTTATTTGATAGATATAAACTCTTGATTAATGTTTCATAAAATAATAGGTTACGATAAAAAAGAATAATATTTATATTTTCGAAATATATAAGTTAAGATCAGGAAAGTATTTTTTGCTTTAATATGCAAATCACATTATTGCAAAGACCCAACTGATCATAAAATCACAATTAAAGCGTAATTCAGGAATTCATTGAAAAGTCTTCTCCATTAATTAACAACTAAATATACTCACTCAACATATATGGAGACTCAACTTCTCCACCCAAAGAGTAAGATGAGGAGGTGCAAAATATCCATTCAACTAAAGAGTGGCTTGCGATCATGATAGCATCTTTGTTTTCGAACAAAATAAACAAATGACAAATGATTTGTTAAAATAATGGTCCATTTCAAGTCTTCGGGTTAGAAAGAAGTTTAAGGGAATATTAGGGTGCTAACTGAAATTTTTTCCATTTTTATTAAATTTTATATATTAGCCCCCTTAATAAGTTTATTGACCCAAAACCCTGATAGCTGTTCAATCAGTCACCCATTATTTTAAAGCGCTTTTGTAAATCAAAACAAAAGAAAAGAAAATAAATAAATATACAGAGTCATTTATGTGCATGTAATTATGTATACAAATAAAATGATAAAAATTAGAACTAATAAGCAGCAATAAATTAGAGTAAGAAATTAACCTGGATCTCGGACTGTGGCATGAACTATGTAGCCTCTTTCAAGCAAAGTCTTCACCAGCCATGAACCAATATAACCATTTGCTCCAGTTACACAAAATGTCTTTGATCTTCCTGTGCTTTCTTCTGGCTTTTCCATTGAAGTGTTTCTGCAACTTTGTACTTTCTGCTTATTCAAGTGAAGTGTAAGTGCTTCCCACAACAGGACTTTCAATATAAAATAATTAATTATTTAAAGTTTGTGGGTGCGTGTATGTCAGTGGCGGACCTACACGTGTGTAGCCCGGTCTAGTCCAGACAAAATCGTTTATACCCCTTAATTTTTAATCAATTTGGTAAAATAATAAAATTTTTTTTATTTTCATATATGTCCCTAATTCAATTACCCTTATATTTTCATCAATTTAGTATAACAGTAGCGTTTTTATTTTATATTCAAATATGTCCCTAACCCAATTACCCTTATGTTTTCATCAATTTTATATAAAAATAAAGTTTTTATTTTATTTACAAATATGTCCCTTATTCAATTATATTATTTTCAAGTGAAATTAGTGGCTTATTTTATAAAATGATTAAATCATATATTTATTGAATAGATTGAAAACATTAGGGAGCTAAAATTTTATTACTACTTTAATTTATTTTTAAAAACTTCTAATTGAAAAAAAATATGTCAATGTAATATAACATTGTCACTGGTATTAAAAGTACTTATAGAAACAACATGCAGTAACAATTATCAATATTTTATAAAAATTTGATGTGAATTTTCAGATTTTATTTATTAGTTATATTAACTAAGAGGGCAAGTTAGAAAATAAAATTTGAGTATTTTAAGGAAGAATTATTAACATTTAATTTTTTAAAAAGAGTTAGAGCGCCTGACAAAGAAATAATTGCACCTAAATACATTTTGCTGAATTGAGTTTAGTTTATTAGTTTTTCATATTATAAAATGCTTAGTGATTTATAATAAAAGTTAAATATGTATGTTTACCCTTACAATATATATATAGCCTCCTGATTACATTCTTGTCGGATTAATGGCTAAGTACTGGAAAACAAAACCATGGCCATGACCAATTTTTTATTTTTTAGTTTGGGAGTGAAATGGATTTTTTTTTTCCTTCAATTCTAACAATTTACGCATTCTCTTCTCTACATATATTGTAATAAAAAAAAATTATATTGTCCAAATTGACAAGTCTACGATGTTGGAGTATTCTATTCATGTCGGCATCTTTGAAAAGTGCTTCTAAAATAGATTGTGGCTTCCAAAAACATTATTATAATTGAAAATTTTTAAGTGCAGAACTAATGTGTGAAAATATAAAAGTCTTTAGCTTTTTTGTTCTTTAAATAAATAAATGGACTCCATTACAATTAACCTTTTCAAAAAAAAAAAAAAAGAGGGTACGAAACACTACGTAGCAATCGTAGTTTTACCCTACTTTTAATCACCAACATGCAGATTAATAATTATATAAAATTTAAATATATATGTAATATATAAATTAATTAATCGTATTATCTCTGATATATTTTAAAATAATTCCTCCTCTTTTGTGATTGAAGCAAGCAAAGATGTATACAAATAAAAAAAAAAATCATGAATATTTATCCAGCAAAGTTTGAGGGATTTTTAGATCATGCATGTTGACTGTGCTATTCACATGCAATATGTCTTTGTATTAACATATAGCAAATTTCGTCCACCACAGAATTTCAAGAATAACAGATCGAATCCTTTCCCTAATCATATCTCCAACAGTTGTAATTTCTTTCCCCAAATCAGAACTCTTTAATGACATCTAAAAATCAAATGCCAAATTTCATTATTTTATCTTTTTTTTTTCTTTTCTAATTTCCCAAATTTTCAGGGTTCTTCATATAGAGATTAGAGGAGACAACTAAGATAAGCAAACAATGATACATGTATATATTATCCTCTTAATGATTTCTGCGTTCTAACAATCTTAATGGTAGCAAACAATTTTGAGAGAGACAAAAAAAACATCAACACGAAGTCACATCATAGAATGAAAAATTAAACTTGTAAAATTGGAATTAAACTAAAATTGAAAACATGAGCACACGAGAGCATGTAAATGAATTAAATTAATAATTTTCGAGGAAAAGTTGAAAGATAATTAAATTAAAGCACGTACCTGTAGACAATGGGCTGAAAAAAATTAAGAATCCTTTTTTTTCTTTTCTTTTTAAACTAGGCATGCGGGTTTAAGAGAAAATTGTGAAAATGAGGTTTAGAAGACAGTCAGTGGGTAGTTAAGAAATGTTTCGCCATTAGTTTGATTAGGCACTTTAAGTAGGGAAGTTATTGTAAAATTAACGGAAAGAATATGGTTAGTTAAGTAAAAATGGTTATAGAAGTTATTGATTTTTTTTTTTTAACCAAAATTTTCATTTAAAAGAAAACATAATTGCTAATAACATTTTAGTTGAATTGATTATTCACCTACCATTATGTTTACGAGTATCTCCTATGTACACTTATTTATTGTTAAAAAATGATAATTAAATTTCAAATTTTGAAAAAAAATAAAAATTCGGATTAGTTAAAAAATGAATTTGGTTTTAGAATGTGAATTTTGTTAAACAATTTTGTTTACTTAAAAAATTAATAATTAATTACGAAATATGAATTAGTTAAGTAAAAATTTTTGTTTGCTTAACTAATCGGTACAAAAATTATGATTTATTTTAATCTTAATTGGTACAAAAATCACGGATCTAATTAATTTGCTTAGAGAAATGAAATTGGTCCACGTATGTGGTAATTTTAGCTGTAAATAATGTCATTTCAACTATTCCAAGTTTGGCAAGTTTCTTTCAGAAAATGTAATTCCTGAAATTCGAAGCTGCACATTTTACGTGTGATCTAGGATGTAAATAAAGAGTGTTTTATACTAAAAACAACCCAGAAATGGAACTGTTATTTGAGGTCAGAAACTTCACCTCAAATGCATTAAAAGTTGGGCCCCTAATACATCAGTGGAAGGACTTCAGATGAGATATAAATTTGTTTGTCCTCTGTTCCCTCTCGGCCAAATTCATCTCTCTTGGCCAGACCAGGTTCATTACTAGGACCAAAGATCACATGTGATAGTGATACTGTTATTCCACCTCTGCTCTGCCGGCCTGGATTCAGTACAGGAAAAAAAATTTGGCTTTGTGATACTGCTCTGCACTTTCTAATCAGCCCAGCTAAATTCATTACCGGGAAACTTTCACATGTAGTACTGTTTTTTTTTTTTTTTTTTAAATTGGAATAGTACATTCACAATTCTAAGGATATCATCTGCTCCTGAATTATGCGATATTTTACTCCCCCAAACCACATTGGATATTTAAACCCTCAATCTCGAAGATGAGACAAACAAGTGTTAATCACTATTACTATACCAAATGGTTGGCCGTGTAATACTATTAAAAGCTCCTTTCTTGTTTTCTCAGTACTATATTGCCTTGAACAGGAAGCCCACATCATTTTTTTTTTTTTTTTGTTTCATTCCTTTGACTTCTTTATTTTCATTATTTTAAGTGGAAGCAATCAAACAAACTCTCAAAAATCAATTGATAGTGGATACTCAAAGCTTCTGGAGAAGGCAAATTAAATCTCAGATTTGCACTAAGTACAGTGTAAAAACAACTTACAAGTTCGGCTTACAAAATCACGTTTTAGTTTGCAGTTGGACCAACCAAAAACCAGAATGACTATTTAACTCCAGGGAAATGAGAATCAACAAAGCTGTAATTAAATAATTAGACGTGTGGCCAGAATACTAAAGAACTTTCGGAAACTACGTTACAGGTAAAGTCATGAGTGGGGATTTTTAAGCAGCAGTAGCTACTTCAGTTTTCTCTTGGCGATTTGCTTCCTTCAGTTTCTTCCAGTTTTCAGCAGTGTCAATTATTTCTCCAGTTTTTATAAGGTAGCGGACTCGTGTTCCATCATCAAGGACTTTATGACCCACCCGGCTTGCTACTTCCTTTTCTTTTGAGTAGAGCATCACATTTGAGCTGTGAATGGGTGCTTCAATCTGTAAATCCATGTTTAATATATTCATTTCTTAACAGAATAGATAACAAAAAAGATATAATATATAAGCAAAAGAGTTTTCTTTATTGTTATTTAAATCTTTTAGAAATATACCCGTATAGGAGCAAACCACGCACAAGTTGCTTGTGCATTAGTAGCTAAAGCATACGAAAAATTAAAATAAAGCTACAACTTAATGTATAAAATAGCAAATCAGCGAATAAACCTTAATGATCTGCCCTTGTTCCTCCTCTTCTCTCTTCTTCACATGCTTTGTCTTGAGATTTATGTCTTTGACCATCACCGTGCTGTTGTGCCTAAAGACCTTAGTAATCTCTCCAATTTTACCCTTGTCACAACCAGCTATGACTTTAACTGTATCTCCCACCTTAACATGCATTTTGTGTAAAACTGGAAGGCTATTTGGCTTGCATTCCTTTCTTTCCCACCGTTTAAGCTGCCAAGGAAAGACAGAATCTGAACAATTAGAACCAGCCCTATGAGAATCAAAAGGAGATAGCAAGAACAGGTCCCCAAAAAAAAAAAACAAATCTATTTGAAGAAAAATGACATTAACATTAAGTCCAAAATTTCTCAACTCAATATTGCTTATGAGAACTCATTTAAGTAACGAGTCATCATTTTTCTTTTATGGGAGGCCACGCCACTGATGGGGAAAATCAGTTAACATCCCCATAGTAGCTGCTGTAGCACTTGGTTCAAGTGGCCAACATAGTGCCTATAATCAGAATTAATTTCAAGACATGTGAAAAACATCACAGAGAGCTTCTGGACATTTTGATTTGTGATAAAAGACGGCTGCGAGTTACGTTCCATCCAATCACTCTCTCAGTGTTGACTCCGTTTCCCAATTCTTTTCTCACACAAACTTCAACATTCTTTCATATCCATAAGGGCAAAAATATCACCACCAAGAGGGAAAAAGAGATACTAACCCTCACTACAATGAGACATGGCTTGTCTGTCGGCTTGACCTGCATGTTAGAAACAAATAGATCATTATCATATAGTTACTGAAACTACAATCTGATTTTTGGTGAATGCAATAACTGAAAATGAAAATTGTTAGCTAATCTGGCTGTTAGGACATGGTAGTTTGAAGAATACTTCATCTTGCAAAATTATGGCCATTTTTTTCACATGAGATGAAAGCTGACAAGCAGGATCATTTCTGTGGAACTAAATTGGTCACCTTCACTGTCATCATCTTAACACAACAATGCAAGCGAAACATCAAAACCCAAGGCAATAACGCAGAAAAGGGGCAATGCCATCATTTTTCTATATGCAAAATGAAAATCCTGAACTAGAAAATGAACATTATTTCCATAGATTTTATGAATTCAATTTTCAACGGTGCATTGGAACTAATTGGAAAAGTCTCAAGTTTGAAAACATACAACAAAAGGAATAAACATGTCAACAATTGAAAATGATAAAGCTTGTAAATAACAACACATTTTTTCCAGTAAAAGGGACAGTTAATCGTTTTACTTGGCAGTAAGTATTCCTAATTTCTTACAACAGCCAATGAGACCTATATTCAACAGTTTTACCCAAAATTTTTGACCCATTTCACCATATGTGAAGCAAAACTAAACTGCAAATCAATATGCAATTCGGAGGTGAGATTTTATTTATTTATTTATTTTTTTGTTCAATATACAATTTCAGTTTTGGTCAGAACATTCAAATTTGTCCAATTAGCGCTAGACAAATTTCACACAACCAACAAAGGAAGCAAAATATGAAAATAAAAGAAAATATTTACTCCAAATGCTACTAAATACTAGAAGCGAATGGAACTCAAAACTAGTTGCTTCTTTTTTCATTTTATTTTCAATAAGACCAAATAAAGAGCAAAAAGCTACCTTTCTCAAATACCCAATTCAATAATACCAACAAGGAATCAAATTACGATAGCAAACTCAGAGTTTCGAGTTCATTCACCGGCACAAAATGAGTTATTTAATAAGAACAGTGAAGGAATTTTGAGAAAAATAACTTACAGTTACGGGAGAAAGAGAGGGGAAAGAGAGGCGTTGGCCAAAGAAGGAGTTCGAGGAGATGGAAAGTGACGTCATTGAGCTTTGAAGTGCAGCCATTGCTGCCATTTTTGCTGCTGCTTCTTGCTCTCTCCAACACTGAATTTCACCGTGAGCTGTGTTTTGTAAGATGGTGATATGTGGATAATGTAGACAGCAGAGAAGAAGAAGCAAGGTCGCATAAGCGATGTCGTTTCCATATTTACTAATTTGCATACGAGAAAGTGGGCTCCCAAGTGGGTCAATTGAGATCCGTTCCTAAATGGGCCTTTGGGATACTCTACTTCCATTTGTTTTTTAAATTAAAAATTTATGAGAATTATATTTTTATTTTTTTAATATTTTGATTTGATATGCTGTATGATTGCTCAAATTTTTTCTTGCACTGTCTGAATGGTTGAGTTTTTAAGGACATTTTTTTGTTTAAAATTTATTTATATACACCTTGTTTATTTCAAACTTCACAAAAAAATGTAAAATCTACCTCCAGCACCTAGAAGAAATATAGTGAGAGGAGAATGCAGTTGCAGAAAAATTCAGTAATTTTTCATTCATTTTCTATGCTGAAGTGCAATATACAAAATTAGGATCATGTCATTTCAGAAAGGGAAGGGAAAAAAAAAAGAAAAAGAAAGATAAGGACCTAAATATGTTACACAAAATTACATACAACAATCCTTTCTCCTAACACTCAAGAATTTTGAACCACCACGAATTGGCTTGGGCCGCCATCTCCTGTAGAAAGCAACTATATGACAAAACAAAACCGAAATCAAGGAATTAACAAACAAGAAAAGTTGAAAAGCCATTGTCTGAACTTCATAGTTCATATGTATCAGCTGTGCTGTCTGCGGATTCTTCTCTCAGGTGTGTAGACGTTGGAGTCTTGGCTTCCGCTTGTTCCATGTCGATGGAAACTTCATCTGCTGTGGCAGATTGAGACTTCCGGTGATGCTTCCTATTGTGCCTCGTTTTGAGGATTCGTGATAGCACTTGCACAATGTCTCGCATGGAAGGCCGTTTTCTTGGCGCACGGTTGACACATTTATATGCAAGAGATGCCACCTCATTCAGCTCTTCCACATCAAAGATCCCATCTAAACGAGAATCCACAATTTCCTCCCACCCGGTTTTTCCCTCAGTATTCATTGCTGCCTGTTCATCATCACATCACAATACATTAGCTCAAGAAATAGCAAACTTATATGATGACAGAAGTATGCATGCTAGCAAGCAGAACAAGACGGTAGATATAAAGAACATAAGAGAGAGATCTTACAAGCTCAACATACTCCATGAGTCCCTGTAGAGGACTTCTGCCGGCTATAAGTTCGAAAAGCAACACTCCAAAGCTGTAAACATCACTCTTCTTAGTGAAGTTCCTAGTAGATATGTACTCAGGATCAAGATATCCAAAAGTTCCTCGTATATTAGCCGCATGTTTGTCTATCATCTCTTCTCTTGAAAGTCCAAAGTCAGCTACCTGGTTAAACCACAATTGTAAGGTATCAATAACATAGAAGCAGAATATTGTGAACACAGCTAGATTGGTTCATGGAAACAGAATACATAAGATCAATCAAGGTAACAGACATACCCTCGCTCTCATGGACTGGTCCAACAAAATATTGGAAGATTTAATATCCCGATGTATAACTGGAGGAACTGCCTGAAATAGGTATATGAATAAGAAATTAACCATAGAACACGTGTTCTGCATGTATAGGTGTATTCTTAGTCTAAAAGAGATGGCAGCTTACTCCATCATGAAGATACTCCAAGCCCCTAGCTACGTCCAAAGCAATATGAACCCTCAAATTCCAGGTTAGTGGTCCATAGTTTTCATCTGCATGAAGAAGAAAACCAAATCATTTTAGTGAAGAAATGTACATAAATTGAAGTATCAAAGTCCACGTCCAGGTACTATAGCATACAACCAAGATGTTGCACATGGGATGAGGCAGAAAAATTGAGAAAAAGTTGATGCATAAAACTAGCTCCTAACAGTTCATTTTTCACCAACACAGGTAAGCTACAATCTATCAGAAACTTTCTATCTTTTGTAGCTTGCATCTTCAAAAATGGGATCCTTGCTCAAATGCTATGACAGTTAAAAAAATGCAGCAATAATATGCTTTCGATCAAGATCTCAAAACCATCAAATGGGATAATAGACATGGATTGAAGACTAGGAAGAGATCCTACAGTTACTTGCATCTTCAGTCATCTTAGAGGTCTTAATAGTTCATTGTACAAAACTTTAGCTTTAGCCACAGTCACTATGCCAATCAAAATACAATTGCTTCAAATGTCATATGAAATGTATAAGCAACCCAGTCAACAGTGCTTTTCAGCATAAAAATTGATTTGCTATCAATCTTTTGCATAAGAGTTGATAGCAGACTTACCGTACAAATGAGAAGCCAAGCTGCCTTTACTCATGAAGACATACACAAGCATATGTTGGCCCTTTTCTGCACAATATCCAACCAAATTCACCAAGTTCCTATGATGCAATCGTCCTAATAACATGACCTGAAAATGTGTAAGTGAAGGCAAAACATTAGGATTGATGAACAATGCAAAAGAACATTATGAAAGAAATCAATTATAATACACTGAAATGCTAATTCACAGGTGAATCATCAATTACTAACAGGAAAAAGGAAATGTCATTTGCATGATATTCCATAGTGTATTTCTTGAAGAATTTATTTACAAAATGAAATCCAATCAATCTGATTTGAGAAACTCTCAGATTCTAGTATTTCCTGAAATTTGGCCGTCATGCATTCCCAAATTTTGTCTAACTTGAACTATCTTGCCCACATAAGTCAGTCCAATATTCCAAATTCCAACCAACACTAAATTCAATCACTCTGAAATCCAATTACTAAGCAATTAACATTCACCATTGTTACCTCTGTTTGGAATTCCTTCTCCCCTTGCTTAGAATCAGTTGCAAGCACTTTAACAGCAACAGTTTCACCAGTTGACATCTGAGCTTTGTATACTGGGCCAAATGCACCTTGTCCTATTAATGTCGTAAAATTACATGTAGCTTTCTGCAAATCCCTGCATGCCCATAAAGAAGAAAAGAATAAATAGATCAAACGGGTAAGAAGGTCAAGTAAAACTTCCAAGTTGATAAGAACCATCAATAGAATAAAATATGTAAAAAAAGATCGACAGGGCTAGTGTAAATATATTTCTCTAAACAAAATATAAGTTCGAGAAGAAGATAATAGTAAATTCAGCAACTAGATAAGGGGCTTGCATGTCCTGCTCATCTTTATTGCTACTACTGTTTCAACAAAAATGAATCTAAGCCATCCTAATTGCTAAGACATACATTTTCTCATATTGAACAAAAGCCAAACATTTACCGAGTATTATTAATTTCTCATCTATGATACTATATCACACTGGAAAGACTGGATAAAAACTCACTCAAGCTTTAATAACCTTTTACCAAATTATGATTTAAAACTCAGGGTTGCAGAATGTAAGATATTGACAATTCAAAACCAATTCTTTTCAGAGTGGAATATTCAATCCAAGTAGAAAAATTGAGTGCATGAAGCATTTCCATGATACTTAAAATTCAAAATCTTGCATCCTCATAACATGTAAGTTAAAAAACATTAATGAAAAACATACTTGTAAGAATACTCGGGTATTCCAGATGCTGACACCACATTGCTCCTTTTAAAACCTTCAAGCCACATGGACTTGCCATTGCCATTCCGTCCAGATTTCACAGGTGACTCCGGACCAACAGTAGAATCAGATAATATGCTACAAGAATCAACACCGTTTGCACGAATAGGAAGTGTCGCCGCCCTCCTAGAACTACTATTCCCTATCTGGGATCGCTTCCTATGGTACCTGAAACAGAACAGTGCTGAAATTGCCAAAAGCACTCCAATAACAACTCCTATAGAGATACCAATTATCAACCCAGATGACTCCCCTTTCATCTCTTTGCTTTGAGTTCCCCTATTCAAGCCTCCAGTCCATTTACACAACTGCAAAAACACAACCGGTCAAATTATGCTTATTGAGATTTTAACCTAAGGCTGATACCTACTAGAAGGTCAAATTTAGAACTTTAAATTAAATTTGCATTGTAAAAATCAATAAAACTAAGTCAAAAATGGTACATTTTTCCATCCCAAGAAAAGTCAAAGTCGAGATTCACACACACACGAACACACATCAAATTCATATATATGACCTAAACAACAACTTAGAATTCCAATAGAATTGTCGTCTTACTTTGAAACTGATAACACATTACACAAAATAACTCTCATTAGTTACAACAATTAAGCCTTTTTTTTTCCTAGTAAATTAACTCATTTATTATATGAATAAAGACAAGTAAACGGTCGATCTAATTTACATAAATTTAAAAGTTACTAAAATAAAATTATAATAGAAACAAAGTTTCCTTTTTTCCTTTTTTTTATTAAGATTAAATAGTATGGATCTGTTACCAAAACAAAATATAATAAAAACAAAACAAGCTTACGCTTGATTAAAACGGGAACTTTTTCATCAAGTTAATGGCAGTTTTTTTTCTTCATTTTCTTTTGTTTTCCTACGTTTTCTCGGCAACCAAACAGAGTTTCGAAGAAGAAACAAAGCAGAAAATAAACGAACTAAAGCCGTCAGATCAAAGCACGAAAACAAACCGAATTGCTCGAAGCAAAAATGGGAAAATAAACAACAAAAAACGGCAACACATTGATGAAAATATTTGTTTTCTTTTAAGTTTCAAGAAGACAAGTACCTGCTAAGAAAACAAACCTGACAGTCGAATCAGTTACATGTTTTTTTTGGAAACAGATGCTAGCAAAAACACCAACAACGTACAGTTGTTGGCAAAATGCTGAGGGAAAAAAAAAAATGAAGAGAAGAGAGAAAGCGAGAAACGATCTGCGGAGAAATCAAATTTCGGATTACAGAATAAAGTGGGGGCGTTGGTGTTGTTGCAGTAATAAAAAGAGAAAATGGAAACACTTTGTTTTTGTTTTTAATGTTTCTGGGAATATTTAATTTTTAAATCCCGTGCACCGCCGTTTATTCGCATTAAAATAAAATCGCGCCTCGAGTCAGGTGCAGTGTATTTTTCTCGTTTCCGAGAATACCCTTCGGTTTTGGATCTTATGACGACTGCGTCCTTTTGGGGAATTTATGTTGGATTTTTTGGTCCGATTAGGTGCGTCAGGGAGCAGAGTTATGTGTGTGCAAATGGACACGTGGGGATGTTGCGAATTTACAAAATTCGTAGTTTATGCGCAATAATTTATTTAAAATCTAATTCACCATCTTTAAAAAATAAAATAAAACCTAATTCACTAAATTGCAGCTGTCCTAAACGGACTCTAAATTTAAATAATTTCATAACTAGCAAATATCACAATAGTTTAATGAAAATTACTAAAGTCGAATATTCAAATGATCATTCTTAAATCAGTTTTCAAAGTGAAAAAATCACTTGTGAATGAAATCTAAAAACATAGACTCACACCACACAAAATAATTTTACTAGAAAAAAGGTCCAAAAATATGTGACCCACATAAAGTTTATAGGTACGACCTTTTTAGAACTCGACATAAGACCTGTTCTTGTGATTGAAGGCTAAGATTGGTAACCTAACATTAAGCTTACAACTGTTCGCCAAGTCCTCAGCTTATAATTTATTATCGATCATCTAGTGAAATTAAGGATATTAAACAATATTCATTCATAAAATATTAAACAATTTTCGTTAAAGTTATTATGCCCCCCGTTCTATCTTACTTAAATTCAACGCATCCTTTTGAAAATTAAACTCTTGCCTTATTACTTCTGACAGTATGTCTTTTAAAAATAATTTTAAAATAACTAAATCATATTAAATTGTACTTGTATAGATAGGTTTTTGTTCGGAATTGAAATTGGATAATTCTAATTTTTAAATTATAATAATAAAATATTTAGTGAATATTTATTGTTGTACTTTGAAAATTAAATTGATTTATTATATTTTTGTTGTACTTTGAAAATACTCATTGTTGTACGATGAGAATTTTATTATATTTTTATTAATTTTATCAAAATTATTATTTATTAAATATTAATATTTATTATCTTATAATTATATTTTTTTACTATAGTTATAATTTAAAATTTATAGTATCTCAGTAACAAACAATGTCATAATTGACAAATGATATCGTATTGTTTATAAGATCTTCATAATTACATAAAAGACAATCCCCTTTAGTCTAGCCAGAAATTATTTTAAGGAGATGAGGTGAAGTGGTTGACGATAGTGGAAGTTTTAATAGGTAAGAAAAAATTTCAAATGAATTGATGTAGGAAGTAATTAACTATCAACCTAACACACCTAATCCAATTGGGGAAAATTATAAAACCCTAGAAATAAGAAATTTAATGCGAAGCCCACCATCTGGCCTCGATGAAAATGACTCATTCAAGTTTCAATTAGTTATGTACCTACGCGCACTATTTACCAATAAGCTGTATCAAAATCTATAAAGTCTAAAGGATCTTATAATATAAATTGACCTTGATATTTCATTGATTACTGAAAATAAAATATTTAGCAAGATTGATGGTAACCCCCCGTATATGAGAATGAGACAGATGGTGTAGTTTAATAATTTGTGTATATTTTTTTTTCGCTTGGGATCCAAAAATCATATAATATAGATTTATAGTCACCAGAAGATGGCATGTCACATACTTGAATATTAGAATATTTTGATATGCTCTACGTGGGGTCTTACAAAGATGATACCAAACATATCTATCGAAAAAATGATACGTAGCTGGAGTCTCTGTAATTTGACATTTCACATATAAAAATTATTTTATATGGAAAATGAAAATGTTATCGGAATGGCTGGCACGATCGATCGAATTAGAAACAACTTCAATACAATAGAATGCTGGTGTTACTAGAAAGGGCTAGATTAGTCATTTGTCGGAAATTAGCTAATGTGTATAATGTGGGGCTAAATCTAATAACAATCTGTCTTTGAAAAATCAGTAGCTCAATTTTGACCGGCATGCGTGAACCAAAAGTTTAGGTCATCTTAATTGAATTAATTATGAGTATCTTTTTTTCCTAAGAAATATTTTTATATGTTAATTCAATTCATGAAAACATCTTTAAAATTGCATTTAAACACAATAAACGTGCATTTGGAAAGTACTACAAATTGAAAATGCTTCTAATGATAGAAGTAACATGGGTAAGAACTGAAAAATGTTGAATATTTGAGCGTGTTATATTAATACTTATTGAAATAATCTAGTATGACTTCACTTTACCAACTCCATAAAATGAATAGTAATAATAATAATAATAATAATAATAATAATAATAATAATAAGTCGGGATATTCGTATTAATTATTACTAAAACGGTCAAATGAGCCCAAACGAGGCTCGAAAAGTAGCTTTAGGTGTGTAGAAAACGGTAGCGTTTGGCCCCACCCCTCCCCCACCGGGAAGTGCCAAAAGGAGAGAATCTTACGAGAGCTCCAATGCTTGCTTTACAAATCAATAATGATTTTGAGCGAGTTCTCACTAATTTAATTTGAGCCATTTGGGGTCTCCGTCTGAGTCTGTGTTGGGTTTTGTGCGAGAAGAATAATTTTCTTTTCACAAAAGTTGTTAAATGGTCTATTCTCAAGAGAAGTTGAGTCTCGAGGTTTTGATGAGTAAATTAATTCTATTTATATGTCATTAAATTTGAGTGTTAAGTCAACATCATCTTTGGCTTTTATGCTATGAAAATGGTGTTGCAATTAACATCATCTTTGGCTTTTATGCTATGAAAATGGTGTTGCAACTCTTGTTTACACTTCCATTCATGCAAATTTTAGGTCAAAGATGGTTGTCATGAAAGTTTTACATACCTTAAGCATTTTTAGGGTGCAATGAAGAATTATTTTATTACTATTATTATTATTATTAATTACTAAGTGAGAAATACCTAAAAACAATTAAGGAAGTGGTCAGTAATCCCTTTTTACAGACAATACTTTGAAAAAAGTTAAAATCTTTCATATATTAATAATCAAAGAAATTATATTATGTAATGTTTAAATGAAGTAATCATACATGTGCTTTCTCTCACGACTTATTGGAGAGTACTAGGAGTGGAGAACCAGTAAAGTACCAAATTGATTCCTATAGCTACAATATGAGAATTAATATTACTTCATGAACCCATGATGCATGCATTAGTTTATTCATGCCCATATTTATATTTCTGATCAATTTTCGGGCACTATTGATTGCTCTCACGTTAACTTGGAGGCAAAGTTACTATCAATTTGTGCCTGTGTATTTATGGTTTCATCAGATTCACGCAAAGCCCTGTAATTGCATGGGCCATGCAGCATGTGGATGTCTCATGTAGATGTAGTCATGTGGATGCATGTGCATTTGTTCTCTTATCAATCCCCCACAACGCAGCTTCAATTTTGGTTTAAAGACTCAAGCCAGGTCGCCTCAACAATGAAATGGTTTGGATGCCGAAGCAAGTGGATTGAGTACTATAATTAGATCACAAAATGACTTTCAAAAAGAAGAAGAGGAAAAGAAAATTACAATAGCTGAATATATATGAGAACAATTATCAATTCAAATGTTTTGTGTTTCTTTTGAAGGAAAAACGACATCCATATTCTTAAGGTTTAGAAAGATGGTCATATAAAACTCTAAATTTTTAATAAGAGAAACTAAAATTTTTAATACTTTATGATCTTTATTATATTAAATAATAAATAAAAACACAATATTAAAAGAAATATATAAAAATGTAAATTATTTTCAATATTATGTAAAAATAATTTTAATATTATTGATACATGAGATATATTTATTAATAGTAAAATTTATTTAACACAAAGACTTATTTAAAATTTTTATACTGAATACAAATATATTACTAAAATAATTATAATAATTTATATTTTAAAAATTATTTCCTATATTAAAAAATATTTATATTTGTATATATTTTAAATAATTCTACTATTTTTAATCTACTAGAAAAATAAAATTATTTAAATTATATTGGTATTTATTATAGTATATTATAAAGTATATTATAGTAAAAATAAAAAGTGAGTCTCGATGTATTTTATTTAAAATTTGGGAGTTTCCATGTCATACTCTAGGATTTGAATTGGAACAATCAGTCAAAAAATTACTTAAAACCATTCAACAAATTCTTGGGCCATATGTTTACTGTTTATTTTGATATAAATGATTAAAAAAATGCATAATTAATCAATAAATGTAAATTATCAACAAAAAGCTTTGGGTTGGTTCTTTTCTTTGGTGAGAAAAATCAATGCGAAGAAGTGAGAATCCCGAAAAGGAAATGCTGAAGCAAGGAATTGCGGATGATGTGTTATTTTCTAGCTCAAGTTTTGGATTTAGCAAAAGTGTCCAGCGGGTAACCCAACTTTTTAGTGTCCAGTCATTTTATTGGGCTACACACAAATAATAATGGGCTTCTTAAAATTGGTCTCGGAATTGACTGAATGGGCTGAGAGATTATTGGGATTCAAGAATGGAGCTCTTAACCTCCCTTTCGAATTTTATTTCTTAAAATACTCCTAGTGAAATTAATAAAATAATAACCTCTCTATTAAATTTAACATCTTGCCACACAAAACGTCACCCTAAAAGATTTTTTTTTTTTAAATTTGTTATTTTATGTACAAATCCTACAATATTAAATTATTTTATCTTTAATATATAGTTTCTATCTTTGTATCCCTAAATTCTTATAATTTTCTCTAAAGAAAAGAATTAAAATTAGAATTAGAAATATAAATTATGAAATGGATTGGTTGTACATTTTGTTTTTAGAAGACTAATTTATCTATGTGTTTAATTGCATTTACATTCAAAACGAAAAAAGAATTAATTTGACTTTGATTATTTAGGCAATTTCAATTAAAAAGGAACAGTTTTATGAGAAATTTTGAGGGTTATCAAAAAGGCTGCCTGGGATTAAAACGATCATACGGTTATAAACGTTCAATGAATATTGAATCCATTGCAAAGGCAAAGGCTACAACCGGGTTTAATTAAAAGAATTGTAGTTTAATATATGCGATGCTTTTTCGCAAGAAGAAAAAAATATCTTAAGCTGCTTATGTACATAGACACATTACATGACAAAATGTAGTGGCCATTGGTCATATAGCATCGAGCGAATTCACGCACACAACAAGCCTAATAGTCGTTCATTAGAAGCAAGATGACCTATTAAAATTAACTTCGGAGCATTATGTTCTCTCTTTCCCCTTTTTTCTTTTGTTTTTGTTTTTATTTATTTATTTATTGTTTGTTTTTCAAGAAAACTCTTCAACTTTTTCAATTTTTTAATTGCAAATATTCTTCTAGATCATAGTGATTGTTATCAATATTGATATGGATTGAAAAAAGAAATCTTTAATTAATAAGTGGTTAGAGTATTTTATTTTTGAATAAAAAATCAATCAACATCTTTAATGTTGATCGAAGATCTTTTTCCTTTCTCTCTCTAATTGACCATGCAAATATTATTCATATGACAAAAATCTATAAGCATCAATTAAAAAATTTCATATTAAATGCCTTGTCCTAATCAAAGAAGCTCCGACTTATCCTTCTCTTAAGATATTGCACTAGTTAACTTTGATTTGAAAACCTTATAGAATAGGTTATAAAAAGATACTATGAAAATGATTTTGAGTGGATTACATAGATCATTACAAAAAAAAAAAAAAAAAGACTTCATAGTCTCCCTTAATCATTGAAACATGTGAATTCATACATCATTATATGCATTGTTTACCTTTTTTTTTTTTTTGGAAACAATTACGAAAAGTAGGGGTGGGCATGAATTGGTTTGGGTCTAACCCAAATCAATCTATTTGAGTTTGGTTTGAATTTTATGATAAAAATATTTTTTATTTTGATAAATTTAATTATATTAAAATTATAATAGTTATAATAATTATTAATTGTTATTAATTACTAAATTAATATTAAAATATGAAAAAATATAGTGGATAAAAAATTATCAATAATAGATTTTACAACAACTTCATCCTTAAATTAAAGAATACTAGAAAATTAGAATAAATTTTAATCACAAAAATCATTATTTCTCAATAAATGAGAACATAAACTCTAATAATAAACTTCTACATTTGGTTGAAATTATATGATCATGTCATATTAAAATAATTAAATTAAATTAAATTAAATTAAATTAATTAAATCAAATCAAATCAAATTTATAGTCCATCATACATGTCAAGCTAAAAAAATAAAAACGAATCTATAGTCCAGCCTCAAGGAAATTTGGCTTGAAATTCTCACCTAAAGATAGCCAAATCTAAAACATGATTCCTTCTTACAGCTCTTAGAAATAAATACAGAAAACTAATATAAAAAGGAAAGCAATGGAATTAATTTGTTTCGGCTCTGGTTCAGGAGCTTCAACAGTTACACTCTTTGTGGCCAATTTGTGATAAGATCATGCGAGATTTTGGAATTGAAAACAATAGAATTAATTTGTTTTCATTTATTTTGTTTAAGTTATTTTCCCCTAACAAATCACCTTGAGTTTTGGAAAATTGTTAATAGCTCATCAGTAAACCATGCCTAAATTATTATGAAATGGTTTCTTTCATCAAAATTTAAATCTAACTCATTTTCATAATATACCTAATACAAACTATTTTATTTGATTTGAGTTTGAGTAAATTCATGGGTTGTAAGTTTATACGGGTCTAACTATGGTGCAACTGTGATAACATACCACAGCTGCACCTAACTATTAGATTAAACTATAGTACATGTATGCAATTAGATCTAATGACTGCAGCTGTGGTATGGTACCACAGTTGCATTTTTGTCCGGTTTATACACACCCAAACCACTAAAAAAAAAAAAAACATATACTCGATACGGTACATAATTTCATTGTACTTATATGTACCGGGTGAAGACAATTCTGTAACGGGCATCTTAGCCGATGCCTCATTTTCTTCTCACATATAGTTATGTTTGACTTTTCCTCATGTCCTAGGTTTTTTAGCCGTATATTTTTTTAGGACCCACGCTTATCATTCTTTTTGGAAGTTCTGGGCCCTCTCCTTTGTGGGTCCCAAATGACCAAAGCATTACGTACAGCTCTCATTCACACGTGTCAACGTTCTATTTATTCATTTGTCCTGTTCAAACCAAGTGCGCAATGAGAACGCACTCTCCCGATGTTCTGTATCACTTCCGGCTTTCGAATTTGGCACGTGATGAATTTTGAAATGCGATTTTTGCTGTCTCTGTTGACCGAAATAAATACTCGTGATTTTTTCTTCTTTTTTTTTATTAAAAAATTGCTACGCATTTATTTTTCATGAATAGTTTTTGTTGTTTTTTTTTTAATTATCCAATTTATTTCAATTGCCGACTCAACAGATGTTGGGCAGCTGCTTCTAGAAAACATGTTGAATCCGAGTTTAATTATTAAGCTGCATTTGAAAAATGCATTGATGCCTTTGAAATTCATCATTTATTTATTTATTTATTTTTTTCGAATCAACTAGTTTTTGAAGAGTAGAATCATATGAAACCAGCGGTTGTATCAAATTATGCGAAAGTTGTTAGTATGGATGCAATTAATTAGCATATTCGAGGCTGCCTTTTAAAGAGATGGTTAAATACTTGACGTTTTAATTGTGTTTGATTTGAACAGACAAGACCATATTTGAAAAAAATAAAATTACAAATTTCTTATGACCTCTTCATTTTTAAAAAATATTATTTTGATGCTTTTAAGAGAAATCGTAATTAAAAGAAAGCATATGAGAATACATATGAAAGATTAAACATTATTTATAGATGGTTACTGGAGGTTTAAAAAAACAAACATTTTCTTTCCTAAATTTCATTATATTCATTTTTTTTTTGGATCATTTAAATCTCTCTATAATATTCTAAGTGAATCATGCGTATTCTCAAATGAATAATGTAATTTATCTATTCCGTTTCACTGTATGTCCCAGAAGTTTGTTTAAGGAAAAATAATTTTCATGTTTACTCTGCGCATGGATATTTGTGCTGCGCATGAATATTTGTCGTCCTATAATTTGCCGATGGAAATCAAAATGCATTAATTACTTTATCAAACTGTAATTCATTTAGTTTGGATAAAGATTTCTACTAGATTACTATAATAATCAAATAACGTTGAAACTTGAAAGCAAAATCTTTTTAAAGGATGCGCACGTATGAATATCAAAATTAAAGTGCAAAGAATGTTGATAAAGTTTTTATTGATAGACATCAATCTATGTGTTAACCCCACTTGTATTTAACTTAAGTGCTTCCCTTTGTACTTAAACCATACAAATTAAAAAAAGTGCTTCTAATGAGAACAACTTCTTTTTTTAAAGATTATCTTTTTTTCTAGATTTTGCAATATCCGCAAAAGTAAATTTTAGTCCCATTTACCTTCCACTTGCATGCATGTCCCATATCCTGTTTTATAATTTGATGATGGCAAAAGAAGAATTCATAAGATTCTCACTTTTGATATGTCTTCTAATTAGCGGTTAAATATAAAGTCATTAAAAAAAAAAAAGACATGCTTTAGTAATACTTGATTATTTGATAGGGTTCTCGAATAAAATAGTTCTTTTTCTTTAAAAAAAAAATCTCAAATAAACCCTAATTATAAACCATGAAAACACTAATATGTGTGTGTGTGTATTTGGGTATCTCCACGTAAGTTTAGTAAAAACGATAAAACAATACAAATGTGTTTTGGATTATTTATAAACAATCATAATATTACTAAAGACGACTCCAAAATATTAAACATACCACTAATTCAATTTTCGCTTTATATTATTATACTACATATTCAACCTCCCCGCCCCCCCGCGGAAACTTACTATTGTACTACATTAGATCATGTAATTAAATATGAACGCTATGACAAATGATATAATCACTTTCTTATTTAAAATTTGTATCTTATGAGAACATTGACATATTCCTAACCATGTGTATCATGATTAGTTTGTAAAATTAATGCCGAAAGCCTTAGCTTTTTCAAATGTTAATATGATTCTTTTCTTTAGTTGATTTACACGCTTTTCTTTCATTTTATTCAAGTATACAAGATTAAGTTCCATGCATATCTTTTTTGTCATTGTAAAATCTTGACCTTTGAGATATAATTACAAGTTTAATATATGAAAAAAAAATTTCTTAAATGACATGAAAATGCATTACACATTAATGAGAAAATTAATCTCTGTCACTTATTAATAAGACAATTAACTCTTATTGTTGAGTTTGATTCATTTTCTAGGAATGACAGTGGGATGAGGTTGGAGTAGAAAAGCTTACCTCATTCCCCATTTCATTAAAAATTTTGTCTCTATTCCCCACCATGTTCAGTGGAGTGGAGATAGAAAATCCTCATGCGGGGAATGATTTCCACATCCCTAATCCATTCCTCACTTATTTTTTTTTTATAACAAACATGAATACATAATTTTAGTACATAAAAAACTAGAGAGTTAAATAAAGTCATCATCCTATTATAAAAATATTTAAATTATTAAAAAATCTCTAAAAATTTGAAATAATATTTTGAATTGATATCCAAATTGTAAAATGTTTGGATAAATAATAACTAAAAAAAAACTATATAGCATGGTTTCAAATCATTATTTGTTAACTGCTTCATCTTCTCTTTATTATATTCATATAGCCTATGATAATAAAATTTATCATTCTTTTATAAATAAACTAATGTTTTAAGGTTGAACAAGAATTATATTGTAGGGTTTTCTTTTAGTTATATTAAGTTAAAAAAAGAAAAATTATTAATTAACATTATAATTATAAAAATAAAAATTAAAAAATATTTACATATAATGAGGATTAGGGTGGAGTGAAGTCGGAAAGACAAAACTAAATCCTACCCAAAGCTCTAATCCCATAGATAATTTTATCATTTCTATCATTTTCAATATTATAATTAATTAATGACCACACAAAAATTTTAACATCAGCGTAGATAATTTATAGATTTTTTTTTAAACTCCAATAAACTTTTTAGTCTTTATTATTAATAAATTTTTGAAGCTGTTTAAAGTTATTGACCCGATCCAGTCCCGGACAATTGATATACATAGATTGACAGTGAGTTTTGAGTACGACACATGTCTCACGTGTTAGCCGTAATCAATGTTTCGGCAAGCTCACACTGACCAATTATAAGAGCCGGTGACGTGAGCGCTTGCGAGATTAAAACGAGAGAGAGAGAGAGTGAACGCGTGCGTGCCACGTCAGGTCAAAGGAGTCAAAATAGGACAGAGGTCTCCTTATCTTGTGCCCCATACTTGATTAGTGGCATTTCGCTAGCATCACTTAGGTTTACGCGCCTAAGGCTCTGAGCTGGCCGAAACTCACGTGCGTTTCACGTGAGCATAGTCGGTCAACCCCCGTTGAGCCGTTGGGCTTGAACTGATTTATAATTTTATATTATTCTGCGTGCTTCAAGCAGCAATACGACAGTACCCATGGCCTACTCCGCCCATCCCCGCGCGTGGTCATCTCTCTCCTCTTTTCAAAACAGTGGTTAATTTTAATTTGTTTTAACCAGGATTAGGGATGTTAACTTTTAATCACTTTCTTTAACTATGACCATCCCAAGGCATTCAAGTAAATTCATGTGGGTAACTCGGTATTTATTGAATATATATTGCGAGTTAAATTGATGATATATATGAGATTTGATAAAATGATGCACAATTCTTTTGCCTTGGTAAAATAACTATGAAATTTCATTAACTGAAGAGTACAGTAACTTGTTAAGTAAGACCCACGAACAGTCAAGTCAATCATGACATTGAGTAGCTTGGAAAATGTGGATTCAAGATAATGTTGCAAGTTTTCCTGAACAAGTAAAACAACAATAACTAATCATTTGAAGTCAGATATAAATTTGAGTAATGTTCAAAATAATGCTTTTATACTAAACAGTAAATAATCTATAGATATTTAGAGTGTGTTTCGTATCATTTTGACTAATCGTTTTTTTTTTTTGAAAATATAAAAGTGTAAAACTTGTTTGGTGAATGTATTTTTGAACCATAAACAAAAAATATTAAAATAAAAAAGTTCTTAATTTCCACTTTTTCTTCATAAATATAGAGAATGCTAAATTGGCGTTCTTTTCCTTTTTATTTTATACTATTATGGGTCTCATATTTATAATGCAATAATTACCACAAAAATCTAATAGTCCCCTGCGTGTTTGTTAGAACTAAATAGCTTATTTTAATATAATAAATTTGTAATGAAAAAATGCTATGCATATATTAATAAAATAATAAAAAACTATCTTATTAATAAAAAATAAATTTAGCATAATTAATATAAATAAAACTTTAAAATTCTCAAAAATCATTTAAATGAAAAATTAGTTTCTTTAAAAACTTAGGAAATTTACAAAATCAATGGATAATATTTTTCTTAAATTTTAACTAAATTTTTATTTTGAAAACGTATTGAAATTAAGTACATATATTTTTATAATGTAATTATCGAAATATAATTTTTCTAAAAATATACGCCAAATAAATTTTATTATTTTTTCAGAAAAACTGGCAAACACATTTTTACAATTATCATTTTCAGACATTAGTTTAAAAACGAGCTACGAAACATGTTTTTATTTTTATCAAAAGCCAATCATTCTTGTTCTACAAAACTAAATAAAAAACATTATATATAAAAAAATACCAAACACACCCTTAGAATCTGAAATGATGAGAATATGAATTTATACACTTTATAATTAAGCCTAGAAGTCTATTAAACATTACTCAGGAAATTATGCGTACTAAGAGGTGGCATCTCTACCCTAATATATGAGAAGATATACCTACATCTACACTTTATGATTCAATCAACAAATCTATTGACTATAGCTTACAATCTGTGCTTACTAACAGGTGAGATCTTTGCTTCAACATATGACAATGAATATCTATTTTTATCTACCCCAATATACGGGCAATGGTAGACCTATGCCTGGAGCAAACCGAGTTTACATCCTTTTTGTTTTTATAATTCTTCAGATAATAACAAAATTTTCATTTTATTTTCAAGTATGTCCCAAATTCAACTTAATTTTTTTCAATTATATTTAGAGACTTATTTTATCAAATAATTAAATTATATATTTATTGAATAAACAAAAATCATTAGGGGCTACTACCAGGCTAGGATGTTATTATTGCCTTAACTTATTATAAACAATGTAATGGTTTGGTCTAACTTAAAAAAAAAAAGAAAGTTAGTCAATATATTATAACATCATTAATATTATAAAGTTACAAAACAATATAGTAAGAATTAATATCATTTTCATAATTTATTAGTTTATTTCCTTCACTATTACATATACTTGTTCTTTTCTTCTTAGTAAGTTAAATTATTCAAGTATTTCACATTCTCTATCACTAAAATAAAAATGTGTTCATAAATGATCTTCTTAGCATACAATTTTAATGATTTATATTATAAGCTTATTGCTGCATTTTTTGTCATTTTTTTATTTTCTTTACTAAATATATGTATTAAGATTTTTGATATTTTGTTGCTTGCATATATATATTATTTTTACTCTTTTATATGGATAGACATTCACACGAATAGTTACAATAAATTTATAAATTAGCATAGGATAATAAAAAGTCTTGAGTCCACCCATATATATGAGAATGTATATCTACTTTTACTGACAAATATAAGAGAGAAAATTAAATAAATCCCTAAACAAAGACTCCAACCAAAATAAGAGCTTGGATTCATCACTCAGCCGGAGACTAAAGAGGAGACTAAACAGTATATCCAAAGGAAAAATATATTTCCAGTTAGGACCAACCAACCCATCTTGAAAAATAACTGAAAATATTAGACGAGAGAAGAATAAAAAAAAAAAGAAAAATAGTCAAATATAATAAATTTTGAAGCTTACTTTGACTTGACTTGAACACCCTCGCTAGGCGCGTGAAAGAACATTTGCCACGAGGCCCAAACACCAAGACGGAAACAGCAAAGAATGTTCTGCAAACACTTAGACCGCCTGGTCGGCGTGGACATCCGTTATAACGACGCGGACCAATTCCGTCTGACTGGGAGTCCAACATAGATCACCTACAGGCGCCAGTAACCGCTCGTTTCACCGTTACCGTTACTTTCCGTACAAAACGTCCGTCAACTCCTGCTCCTCTATAAATAGCCCTTTCGAAGTCGGATTCTTTCGATTCGCAAAAACTGTCAAAACCAAAACACCGAGCTGAAAAAACGCAGAACGCAGAAGCTACTGTTTCTTCCTTAGAAATATTCACAGGTAAGTTATAATTTCATTAAACAAGAACATTTTATTCATTTTTTTATTATTTATTTTTGTTCTTTTGTATTTCATTGAAATAGTTTGGGCGCTGTACACTGAAGCTTGATGATTTTTTTTTAATTGTGGAAATTGATTAGTCATTTTGACTAGAAATGTTTTGAATAATTTTTTTTTCTTGAAATGAGAGCTATGATTCTTAATTGTTTTTCCTGGAAATTACTGTTGATGGTTTTGTTTAGAGCTTGCTTTATTGGAATTATTTCTGTTAACGTTGATTTCGCCAACCAAAAGATTATTAATTAGTTTTAATATGGGAGCTGTTAATTATTTGCCAACAAATTGTTAATTTATTTTTTGTTGCCGGAAATGATGGGATTATATTCTGTTGTTCAATCTATCTGTAACTGTTTGTTTTGAATTCTCCTCCAAGAAATGGTAGTCAGTTAACTGTCTAGATGTGAACGCAGTAATTAGTAAGTTGATAGGAGTAATTTTGATCTATGCTATATGATTTGATAATTGATTATTGGTTTTTTTTTTTTAAATCAAGCTTCTTGTGTGACCCTAAGCTTATTCTTCAATCTTATTTTCTATTCATCTGTTTTGCTCTGCGTCTATGGCGTGTTCTTTTATGCTTTAGCTCTTACATTTTTAAGTGCTGAATGTGCTGTACATATTATCTGAGCAGCTAGTGAACTTTATGACAAATTATACTTTGGGAAAATGGATATGGGGAGCTTACATGTCCATTTGAATGTGTTACCAGGTTAATTTTTGAAGTCCATAGTTTGAGTTATTTGTGGTGGAATTTTAAAGCTGATTGCAGTTGTTGACCAAAGAAGGTCTAGTTGATTTGTATCTGAGGCAGAGATATTATTTCCGGATTGTTATTATAGACAAGAGCTGATGCTAAAACCATAATATGGACTCTCGCCAGATTATTGGATGTGGTGTAACTAGTGCAGGCATATCTTACTCGTCTTCTCATCCTACTGTGCCTTCAATTCCCAATAGGTTGTTTGGGCCTCTGAAATTTGACGTTGGAAACTCGCCTAACTCACCTTTTTCAAATCAGTTTGAGTGTGATACCATCACTTCATTGAGTGATAGCCAGGAGCAGCACAGCCCCTCGGACAATCCTTCTGGGCTCAGCCCCTCTTGCGATTCCTCACGGGAGTCTAACAGTTATTTTCATCAGTTAAGCCCTGCTGTGGACAGTCTAATTGTCTTTTCTGGTGGGACTTCATATCTGCAGAATGCAAATAGTAGCCAGAAAATAAAACACGTTTTGCAGGAGTTAGAGACTGTACTAATGGGGCCTGATGAAGAAGAAGCAGCAAAACCAAATACTTCATATGGGGGAAGTAGTAAGCCTGCAAGCACCTGGCCACAGACCTAGGTCTTGGAGCCAAGAACACCATGGTTCACATGTGATTCAGCCTCAGCTGTCCTTCATTTCTAGGATTAGGCAGTCAGCTGAAGGTGCTCAAATTGAGAACAGTCAGATGGCAATTGGGGAATCATCTCTGCAGGGTTTTCCATCAGGCAATCTGAAGCAGTTATTAATTGCATGCGCTAAAGCTCTCTCTGAAAACAACATTAATGATTTTGATAAGTTGATTGAAAAGGCTAGAGGTGCTGTGTCTATAAGTGGAGAACCAATCCAGCGTCTTGGGGCTTACATGGTGGAAGCGTTGGTAGCTAGAAAAGAGAAATCAGGTTCTAACATATACCATGCTCTGCGATGTAGGGAGCCAGAAAGCAAGGATTTACTTTCTTACATGCATATCCTTTATGAAATCTGCCCCTACTTGAAGTTTGGTTACATGGCAGCCAACGGTGCCATTGCTGAAGCATGCAAAACTGAGGATTGCATACATATCATCGACTTCCAAATAGCTCAGGGTACTCAATGGATGACTTTATTACAGGCACTTGCAGCAAAGCCATCTGGGGCTCCTCGTGTTCGGATAACAGGAATTGATGATCCTGTTTCTAAATATGCCCGTGGTGATGGGTTGGAGGCTGTTGGGAGACGTTTGGCAGCAATATCTCAGAAATTCAATATCCTTGTTGAGTTTAATCCAATACCTGTTTTTGCTCCAGATGTAACACTAGAGATGCTTGGTGTCAGGCCTGGTGAAGCTCTGGCTGTGAACTTTCCTCTGCAACTCCACCACACCCCAGATGAAAGTGTAGATTTGAACAATCCAAGGGATGGGCTTCTGAGGATGATAAAGTCACTTAATCCCAAGGTTGTCACTCTGGTAGAGCAAGAATCAAACACAAATACTGCCGCATTCCTCCCCAGGTTTGTTGAAACTCTGAACTACTACTTGGCAATGTTTGAGTCGATTGATGTGACCATGCCAAGGGACCAAAAGGAGAGAATTAATGTAGAGCAGCACTGTTTGGCGAGGGATATAGTGAATGTTATTGCGTGTGAGGGAAGGGAGAGGGTGGAGCGACATGAGCTCCTTGGCAAGTGGAGGTCCAGGTTTACTATGGCAGGATTTCGGCAATGTCCATTAAGCTCATATGTTAACTCAGTGATTAGGAACTTGCTGAGGTGTTACTCAGAGCATTATACACTTGTGGAGACAGATGGAGCAATGTTGTTGGGCTGGAAAGATAGGGCTCTGGTATCTGCTTCTGCTTGGCACTGAGTAGGGATATAGAGGTGGGTACAGAAGAATAAAATCTTTTATAGATTGTAGATGATGAGCTAGTGGATGATTACTGTTTCCATCGGATGTGTCGTAAGATGTCACATATCATTGTTATGTAATCCGATGGCTGTTATTTACATTAGGGTTGTTCGCCATTGTTCTTTTATACTGTTTACTTTGCCAATAATTTCATTATACATTGATTCTTTCTGTCTCCATTTGATCTCACTGCCTCTATGTAGCATTCTCTGTAGAAATCCCCTATACATTGCATCCAATTAAGTTTCGGTACTCTGGGATGCGGATGCATAGCAATAACCAAGGATTGATAACATCCATTTTCTTCAAATGTTTATTTGAACATTTAGTTAGTTATTCATTGTCATCTACTGATTGATGTGATTCGATGTTGAATGGAATCTGCATATTTTGTTACTCCATTGGATAGTTTTAAATGTTTTTAATATTTAATGGTGCAGAACCGAAATATGGAGTTGATGCTTCTTTTATTTTTACTGGAATAGATAACATCAATGGAGTTGGAATTCAGTGCAGCTTTGTGGTTTATAATATTGTGATTGGTACTTGCTATGAACGCCCGCTTGACCAAAACTGTAGAAAAGACGAGCATAGTTGTGTCCCATCTAAATTAAATTGGAAAGATTCAAAGGATGTGATTAGTGTTAAGTACCTACTAAAATTATTAAAGCTCGACTCTAGGAGAAGTAACTCAAAATGTTAGGCATGGTGGGTTCGGGCAATTTGTTACAAGAGCTTATAATTTTATTACGAAATTTTTACTTGGTTAAATTATTATTATTTATGTCATATATACAAAGTAATTAACTCGTGGATTCGTGGGGTTTCAGTTTTCACATATATTATTGATGCGTAGACTCCCCGAATGTGTTTTCCCCGTTTATCCCGAACGGCAATTGGCACGTTGGAAAGTGGAAACAAAGCCAATTATGGGCTACGGCATGGTAACGAGTCTCATTTAGACATTTTAACCTTTATTTGTGGTACCGTGGAGCATGTTTAGATTATTTTAGATTCTTAAATAACTGATTATTATTTGACGAGTAATATTAGGTATTTTAATCTCAATTGATGTGATATTTATTCATTAGATGATATCTAAATAATTTTATAAGTTAACATTATTTGTTACTTACATTTATTTCAATACTATTATATATATTTCTAATACTAAGAGATTGTTTGTTAAATATTTAAAGTCTGGAATTTTATTAATTTCAGACTTTTTATAAAATTAATTTTTTTATTATAACTTATATATGATCTTTAAACATTTACATCTGAATAGAAAATATAAATTTTTGTGACTTTTATTTAAATAAGAAAATGTTTGAATGAGAAATAAATATTAAGAAAATGTCTGACTTTTATTTATGATTTTTAGACATTTACATATGAATAGAAAAAATAAATTTTTTTAACTTTTATCTAAATAAGAAAATGTTTGAATGAGAAGTAAATATTATATTAAAAAAATATCTTTATAAAATAACTTATTTCCTAAACTATAAAATCTAATCCCCTTTTTTATTTGATTTACAAAAATATAAATGTCAAAAAACCAAGTTTAAGATTTTTTTTAGGATGAAACTATTTGGACCCACCAAAATACTCACTAAACCCGCCTTTTAATTAACTTATTATTACAAAAATATCCCAACAATAAATTACAATTTTAGACAAGATAACATGGTTATTTTTTTTTCCCTAAAAACTCTTTCTGTTTTGATCTCCTTTGTATTGTTCTCTTTCTTTATTCAATGGGTATTTACTGGATCATATTCAATGGTATTGAATTATTTTGGAATCATAGAGGATAATTACTTAAGAGATATTCTTTGTCAATGAGAGAAAGAAAGCGCAGGAGGAATGAAAGTTGTTTGCTTGCTTGATCTGGCCTTGCTTCTAAGTTTAAAGATGATAGAATTTTGTTTCTCATATGCTATTGGAATAAAGATTGAAGGAAGTCGGATTTAGCTAATAAGTTCTTCCTAACCCAATTTCTTATTACTCAGTTATATCTTTTAGTCAAGATTTCTATACTCATGTGAGAGAATATAGTGCAAATAAATGGTGGAGAAAGATTTTATTTTTTATTTGGTGTGATTTATGATTTTGTTATTTGGTGTAATTCATGAAAATATGCTCAAGGTTAATGGGACAAAAAATAACGGATGGAAAAAAATGAATAAGAGGGCAAAACCTTAGCATTTGTAATGGTGGAGAAAGATCCATAAATAATTGCAAACATAAAGAAAAAACGAAGAAGCCTTGAAAAAAAAAATTGTACAAAGTATAATAATTTTGTTCAATAAGGGTATAATAGATATTAAGATGAGTTTATTAAGTAGTTGGGTTTAATGAGTATTTTAGGGGGTTTAAATAGTCTCACCCTGTTTTTTATTATAAAAACAAATAAAATGCTACTTATATTCAGATATTAAAAAAAATATATGTGATTCAGATTTTCGTATTCAGACTCACTTAGACTTCAAAAGAGTTAGACTCATTCAGATTTAAGACAAAAAAAAAGACACCTAAATGTAAGGGAAAAGAAAGAATATAATATTGTACATTTATAGACAGTACATAATAATTTTAATTTTAAAATTATTTGTGTTTTTTTGGTGACTTAAAATTTTTTATCAATTGATTAGATAAAAAATAATTTAAAGTAGAAAGAAATACCATAACTTAAAAAAAAAATTAAAGTAGAAAGAAATACCATAACTTCAAAAATTACTAGTTGCATAATTAGGTATCCATCAAAATTAGATTAATGATGAAGATTCTAATATTTGAATTGAATGACTATCATTGATTGTGGGATTATCTCAAGAAAATAATTTTTTTTATCAATTAATTATAAAAAAATCTACATTTATTTTCTACCTGAAGCTCACCTGTTATTCTTTAATTAATTACTCTTTTATCCATTATATTAAATGAGTGATAGAAATTGAAACACTTAAATTTAAGAGCCCATAATAATCCTATATCAATGTGTAAAAACTCATATAGCATCATAGAGAAATCCATAATAGTAATAAAAATTTTACATATAATAATAGTAGTAGTAGTAGTAGTAATTAATTGAGGATATTTTAGTAACTTGAAATAATTTATTTAGATTTAAAGATAAAGTAAATACAATAATGAGAATACTACTCATTCTACTTTTAATTCTCTCATAGTTTAGGTAAACAAATTATTTTGAATCTCATTTCTCATTTCGACTGCGGCAACCTATTTCGAGTCTAATTCATTTCAATCCAAACCCATTCCAATTACTGATTAATAGACACACAATAATTATCTTTTTTTTTTTCGCTTGCTTTTTTGAGATTTACTGATTAGTGTGGTTGATTTGAAGGAAAAAAACATTGATACATCTAAACTATACGTGATTAATGATGTACATGTGTGACAAAATTCTTTTAAGGCAAACAAATACAAGATGAGTAGATGATTCACTTCATTATTTCATTATTTTATAGTGTGAAGATAACCCCTGTTCCCAACAATTTGAGCAAATTCACTCCTCTTCAAAAAAATATAATTACAGAATCAATATTATTTCTCTTAATTTAAGTCTCTTTAACATGCTTAGGCTTAGATTGCATGAACATAAAATAATTCAATTATTTTACCCTTTTAAAATACTCACAGTTTCTTCATTTTTCATACTAAATTCAACATTTTATAATAATTTATTGATAATACTTCATTAGTATTATTATTAATATCCAATTAAACTAATAAAATATCTTGTACCATAATACCTTATGAAATATATGGATCTATCAAATTTTACCATTTACGCATGGTGGTTTTTGGTAATTACTTTTTCAGAAGAAAGTAATCCTTTCATTCAACCTGAGTTAACAAACAGTCACAATACATAAGCTATTCAAAGCTCTTTTAACTAGAGAATGAGCAAAAACATTACAATGTCTTGGCACATGTTGAACTAAGATTGATTGGAAGTCTTGTTTGCTGCTTTGAATCTCCAATTTAGTCCACTAAATTTCTGATCGACTGCTTATCTTGTTGTTGACTAAGTCAACTGCTTCCCTGCAATCTGTTTCAATAATTACATTTGTAAAGCTTTGCCTCTTTTGCCACATCCATTCCCTATTTGACAGCTTGAGCTTCTACAAAAGATACCTCCCCCTGGAATTTTGTGCCTTTCACTGCTGCAACTATCACTTGGCCTAGAGAATTCCTTATGATAGCCCCTTCATACCACTTGTTGATCATTATGATTTATGAACCCCAGCATCAACATTAACTTTTATCCAATTGATTGGTGGTGGAGTTCATTCCTGCACCTTTCTACCTTCAGTGCTTCTTTGACTGATTTGTCCCTTTACCCGCACTTTTTGATACACATCCACAACTGCTTTAGCTTTAGCAACTGAAAACATAGGGTCTGGATTTTTCCCCTCAAAGATGAACTTATTCCTTGCATGCCACGTAATCCACCACATAGCTGTTTCAAATTCGATCTCAGTCTTGGGTAGTGTATCAAATAATCTGTGCAAGACACTCAACATATCTTCTCTATTGCCTTTCTTCATTTAAGCCCTCAAATGAGTGCATTTCGTAGCCACCCTACATTCCATAAAGGCATGGAAAACATTTTCACATCTAGTTTTGCATACCTAGCGTATTGGTTCCTGTAATATTTTCCTTCTCCACAAATTTTCTGTCGTTGGTAATAAGTTCTTGGCAGCTCTCCACACAAAAAATTTAATTTTCTTTAGTAGATTTAGTCTCCATATCCTATGCCAGCCGTTTTATCCTTCTGCTGAACATGTTGGAAGCTCAGAAAATTTAAGATTGCGAGCTCATTTATAGCCACTCTTTACTGAATACAACCCATCATAGTGCCATATTAGCTCATCTTCTTGGGGGATTCTCGGCAATGGGATTCTTTTTATTCTTTCAGCATCCACTTTAGCAAAGTTTTGATAAATTAAGCTTACATTCCACCGATGGTTTATATAAAGAGTAATTATTCACCGACCACCTGTTTTTTTCTAACTTTTTCAAAAATACACAAATCTTTTTTTTTTTTTTGCAGCGCTCCATCTGAAGTTAACATTTTTTTCACTGGTCCACTCTCATTATAATACTATTAGAACTTTGCTGACATCACAAGGGGTAAAATTGTCATTTCACAATGCAATTGTTTGAAGACAGAAGTGGACATGTGCAAAATAATATAACTTCAAGTGGAGTTCAGTAAAAAAAAAGAAAAATTGTGTATTTTTAAAAAAATACAAAAAAAGTGGTCGATGAATAATTTTCCTTTTACATTTGGGGGTAAAACAATTATTTATATAATATTCCTTTAGTTCTCTTAACAGTTTGAAGACGAAAGTGGATATGTGCAAAATAATATAACTTCAACTGGAGTTCAACAAAAAAATTAAAAATTGTGTATTTTTGAAAAAGTGCGAAAAAATGGGTGGTCGATGGATAATTGCCTTTATATCAATAAGAACTGAGACTTTTGCTTCTATATCCAAAGATGGAACAACCATGGGCCTGAAAGTTGTTGGCCTAGGTATCTAATTACTTGAGTGAATATGAATTTTCTCTCCATTACATACTCTCCACCTTGATTCCTTTTGTAGGATTTGCCTCTTCTATAAAATACTTCTCCAAATGAAGGATGGATTGGAGCCCGATTTGTCATTGAAAAAAATTGTTTGCTTAAAATATCTTGCTTTCAAAACTTTGGGAACCAGAGAATCTGGATATTGAATTAGTCTCCACCCTTGCTTGACAAGTCTCTAAACCCCAGCCCCCCTCTGAGCTTAGTAAAGCTCACATTTTCCCACTTTGCCCAATGGATTCCTCTCTTATCTTCCTTTGACCCCCACTAAAACCTTGTAATTGCTCTCTGGATGTCATTACACAATCCTAGGGGTATTCTAAATACACTCATGGCATTTGTAGGAACCGCTTGAGCTACTGTCTTGATGAGAACCTCTTTCTCTCCACTTGAAAACAACTTGTGTTGTTAATTAGAAAATTTACTTAAGACTCCGAGCTTTTATATCATTAAGGAAGCTTGTTCTCTTTCTACCCACCATTGACGACAACGCCATATACTTTTCATGTCTTGAGACTATATCGAGCTAGAATATGTTCTTTATTAATATTATCTTCCCATCTGAAATTTTGCCACTAAAAAATATGGATGACTTTTCATAGTTGAAAAGTCGTCTAGATGCTGAAGCATAACAGTCGAAGACTTCCTTTAAGTGCTTACAATCTTCAATGGATGCCTTTGTAAAGACTAGGCTATCGTCTGCAAAAAGTAAATGGGAAATTGTAATATTTAATCAAATCTTAAGCCATGTATTAAGCTTTGTCTCTCTACCTGCACCAGAAAATTAGAAAAGACCTATGCACACAACAGGAACAAATATGGAGATAAAAAGCACCCTTACCTTAAGCCCCTTCAGGGGTAAGGCCTTTTGCAGCTCCATTTATAATAACAGAGAAAGAGAAAGTGTTTAAACAATCTATAATCAAGTTTATCCATTTACAAGAAATGACCACTCAACTTTATCATAGGTTTTGCTTATGTCTAATTTTAAAGCCACATGACCACTCTTTTTCCCCTTGTTGTGTTTGATTTTATGTAAACATTCATAACCAATAATTATATTATCCGTCATCAATCTATTTAGGACAAAAACACTTTGCATCGGGGAAATGATTTGATGTAGGATCTGTTTCAGTCTATTGGCAATGGCTTTTGCAACTGGTCTATCTATTACATTACATAAATAAATTAGTCTATAATCAGTGATTTTCCTAGGCTTGTTATTCTTAGGGATCAAAACAATGTATGTGTGATTAAAAGGGGCAATGGTAGCTTGCCGGTTCAAGACATGAAGGCACGTTGGAATCACTCATTCTTTGATAACTCCCAAATGCTTTGGAAAAAAATAGCTTGCAACCCATCTGGACCTGAGGCTTTTGTCGGGTACATTTGAAAGAGCGATATTTCAATCTCTTCTACTGTGAAGCGCTACTCTAGGAGAATGTTCATTTATGTGTTGACTTTTGAGGCCATTCATTGTATAGCAACATTGATATGATCCTTACTTGGCCTTGAAGTAGTGAAAAGATCTTGAAAATATTCACAAAACCTATTCTCTACTTCCTCTTTGTCCTCCAGCCATGATTCCACCCAATCTTCAACTCCTTTAATTTTGTTTTTCCTTCTCAATGATGATGCTTTAGCATGGACTTTTTTTTTGTGTTTTTGTCCTCTTCTTTCAACCAATGAGCTCTGGACCTCTTCTTCTAATACACCTTTTCATCCATCAGAATATCTTAAATTTACTTCTCAATACTTATGATTTCATTGCTTTTGTCGTATTGGACATTATTCTCTTTTGCTCGCTTCAGCTTCCCCATTAATTCCTTCAATTTCTTGTCCTGCCCCAAATTCTTTTTAGCTCCATAAGGTCAGCTGCGACATTGATCTTTTGGCAATGGATTTAAAAGTTTGGACCAGGCTGGCTTCATTGTTAGAATGCCATTTCGACCACTACTCTTCCACAATAATCTTACAATTTTCATAGGAGCTTCACATATCTTCAGAGTGAATCCCAATAAAAGTTCTTTTCTCGTAAACAAGACTTCTTTGTCTCTCCCTAATCTCCATCATGATTAGACAATGATATGATTCCTAATGGACTAGGTTTGTGGCAAGATCATCATGAAAAATAGTTCTCCACTCTTGATTACAAAGAAATCTATCTAGCTTCTCTTCTATGAGTTGTGGTCCAAATTGTCTATTTGACCACGTAAAAGGGTGGCCTCTACTTCTTAAATCAAACAATTTACAATCAAGAACAACATCTCTAAACTCATTAAATACATCCGCACTCTTATTTAACCCACCCGTCTTCCCATTCAAATTTAAAATTTCATTGAAATTCCCAAAACATAACCATGGAAGAGAGAACAAACCTGCCAATCTACGCAACAATGTCCAAGTATGCTTCTTTTGGCTTGCTTGAGGGTGTCTGTATACTCCTGTACACCTACAACTCTTCCCCTCTGTATTTTGGATTTGGAAATCTATGTGATGCCTACTATAAGAGCATATTTGGACTGCCATATCAGAGCTCCACATAAGGGCTAACCCTCCACTTTTTCCTATGTTATCCACTGGAAAATAATTATCTATGTATAATTACTTACAGACTTTTGTAACATGCCTCAACTTTAATTTGGTTTCAAATAAAAAAACTAATTGAGGTTTATGCAGGTAGAAAATTTTCTTGATAGCTAGACACGTCAAGAGATTCCCTAAACCCCGAACGTTCTAGCTCATGATTTTCATGGCTGTTGGTGGGGCTGATCGACATTCTCCACCGATAAATTTACCATTGGTATATCTCCATCACTCATCACTAGATGTGTTTCTTCTTCCCACACTAACTTGAGCTTTGTTGATGGGGAGGAAATTTGTATCTGACTTGCTTGCGAAGCAACATGACGTCCCAATCGTAATTTTTTGCATTCTGGGCTTGGTCTCATTTGCTCCTTCATACTCCTTTTTAAAGAGACTGGCCCAACTCGTTGCACTCTCTCTTTGGTGCCCTTTCCCGGAGAATATCCATTTTTGAAAATCATTAACCATTCGTTCAAGTCATTATCTCTCGACTGTTTCATGACTCCTCATATAACAATAAATAGTTAAATGTTGATAAATTAATAATATCGATTAAATAAAAACTTTTGACAATTTTAGAGTAATGTTGTAAATTAATAATTTAATTAATTTACAAGATGATATATTATAAAAAATTCTTGCTTTTATATAGGACTCAATTACTATATAAATCAGTAATTAATTAACTTTCAACAAAAATAATATAACATGTATTTAGGAGGCTTTTGTAAAGTATGGTTTCCTATTGTCTTTTCTTGAAATTGTTGTAGACTTGATCTCATGTCCAATTTTAGTGGTGTTTTAAATACATTTGTGCAAAATAGGCCAATAGGATTAATAATTTACTATAAATATTGGCAAACAAATCATTTCAAACAGAACAAACAAAATAGATCTCACTTTAACTAAACCAAAAACATTTATCACATGAAAACATGTCGGAATGGATCATGTCAAATTGTGTTGCATACGAAAAAAATTTAAAGAAAAAATAAAAATTCACTATTATTATTTCTCTATGGCTCGTATTGAGTTATATTCCACATTAGCTGGTAAAGGAGAGTTACTTCGACTTATAAGTAGGGTAAGACACTTTAACTAATAAGCTTGCCTTTTGAGTCGGATATTTAGAAATCCTAGGCTAAGCTTCACCCTACAAGTGACATTAGAGCCCGACCACAGTAGATGGAATGTGGTCATGGAACAACTCAGGTGTGTCAGATGAAAGGATCGGGAACCGACGATAGTTTCATACAAGGGGATTGTTGAGTTGTGTCCCACATAGTTGGATAAAATGACCAGGATTCGGCGGCAGTTTCATTCGAGAGGATTGTTGAGTTGCGTCCTACATTGTTCAATGAAAGGAACAAGATCCAGCGGTGGTTTCATTCGGATGGAATTGTTGAGTTGTATCCCACATTAAGTAATAAAAGAGAGTTGCTTGAGCTTATAAGTAAGATAGGTTACTTTACCCAATAAACTAGTCTTTTTGAGTTAGATATTTGGAAATCCTACTTTAAGGGGCCACAACAACTCGAATTCATATTTCTGCACAAAATTCAATTATATATAAAAAATAATTAAAACGTTGTAAATAATGGTTTATCTTCTAAATGTGCAAGTACATGATGGTCATGATGCATTCCATATTTATAAGGCATATCATGATTATCTTAATTAGTGTCAAATATGCATCACACAACAATTTTGATACTTGCGACAAGTGGACTACATAACGGTATTGATTCCCACTACAAGAGCATGTAGAATGGCAACTTCAAGCAATTCCGATCGTTCTGCTTAAGCTTGCAATAGAAATTTTCTGGACTCCTTGCATGAGTAGAGATATAGAAACAACATTGTTGCTTTCTTCCCAATACGGGTGCAAGAAACCCCCTTTTTTTTTGAACTTCCGGTGGCCCAACAGGAATAGAAACATATTATATCTTTTGTGTAACAAAACAAAATTTTATTAGTGAATGTCCCTTGTACTCTTGGTGACTCAACCAAAACATAACATATTAAACTAAAATGTGTTAGAAAATTTAGATGTAGATGTATGTCAATTATAACCTTAAATTAATTAAACCAATTAATTTAAATGTATGTAATAAAAGTTGATCAGGAAAATAAATCATTTGTAGATTTCTACTTGGTTCGAATTCCAATCCTTCATCAATGATGCCAGTGCTCAAATATAGGAAGATTACAATCAATTAGATTTTTAAACAATTTCAAGCTCCTTCCTACTTTTGTCGCCACCTAATTAAACCTATTTAGTCAAATCTTCTTAGTAAGCACCACAAGTTTTCTTGTTTGTAGCCTCTTTACTGCTACAACCAACCCTTTCACTGAAAGAGACCAATCGACAAACATTCTGATGAATATTAAACATGAAAATTACAATTCCATGAATAGTTGTGAGAGGTACTGTTCATTGGTATTGTTCACCAACATTGTTCATGGCACTATTCACTTGCACGAAAATTCTATTTCTCTGCTTGTGCTCAAATATCTTCAATGTGTTGAATACATCTCTATCTATAGGAAAATATTATACTTTTATACAAGTCATAGTAGAGATCATATTCTTTTTTACTTCCAAAAGATATAACTCTTTGTGTCCTAAATATAATCTCCTTTAATTGAAGTAGTTAAATCTTAATTTTAGGAAAATAGTTAAATTAAGAAGTCTCTCAATTATTATAGACTTTAATTTGGGAATTAAAAATAAATAAGGATGCAAGTCCTAAATTATCGCATATTGTCAATTTAAATAAGAATCTAGGTATTAAGAGAATGTAACCTCTACACCTAGTGATTCGGCCAGAAAATATAAGGAAAATTAACTAGTGACAATGAGTGAAAATATTTGTCATTTCTTTCTTATCTTTCAGTATTAAAGGAGAACAAACCGTTGTCTAGCAATTTCCACTTCCTTCCTTTAGCCTTTACTATTTTGCTTGTCCCACATTCACCAATCATTATACATGCTTGTTCTTAAGCTATATAATTTCTTGAGTTTCCCCGGCCCATTAAGCCAATATTTACTATTTTAATTATCATCTTGCTTTCTAGCTTTTTTTTTTTCACTTTTTCTCTCCACAGTGCTCACTTCTCTAGGCATTAGTTCCATCCTAGTTGCAACTGTAAATTTGTTGCAGTCACTAGCCTGCAACTTATTCCCTTTCCCCTATTTAATTAGAGCGCTGCTATTTACCCCGGGTTAAATCCCGGGTCAAGTCCCGAAGATTGTGTAAAACGACATCGTTTTGAGAATTATTATTTTTTTATTTTAACATTAAACATTTGTTGTTTCATTTCTCTTTTCATTTTCGTTCCTTTTTCTGCCCAAGTACAGAGCATTGTTATCTTCTTCATAGCCCCATCTAATTCCTCCAAATCTACTTCTGAAAATGATGCATCACAAAAACGCTGCTTCTGTGAATGACAAATCAAGTAAATGAATGCGCTTAAATCATGTAACTTGGCTGGTTTTTCAAAATCTGTTTTTGTCTTTACTTTTGCATCATTTTCAGAAGTAAAGTTGAAGGTTGTGATGTGTTTTAATAATCTTATAAGTATCCTGCTGAGGATTGCAACACAAAGAAGCAAATTAAAACAAAACACGAGAAGATGAAGAAAAATAATTAATTAAACAACATAGTCGCTTTAAATACTACAAAAATTACAAAAAAAAAACTTCACTTTAACTAAAAAGCATGGGAGTTTTAATCAAAGTTACAAACTCTAATTTTTTTTTTTATGGCAATAGTGGGCAATAAATTTGATAAAATAAACTAGAACAATTTGACCAATATACATAAAGATCTAAGCTCAAGAGGATGTAGAGTTGATGGAAGAGATAGATGGCAAAGTCAAGAACAAAAGCCAAGAACAACAACAACAAAGGCTCAGTGATGACATTATTGCTAGATCCAAGCTTTTGGAAGTTTGAGTGAAGCTTGATCGCCATGAATGACTTCTTCATAACCCACCTTTAAAACCCAGCTGATGTTAACTGATTGATTCATTGGATGAGACAGTTGTGTATGTGAGGGTATGAGAGCAAAGAGACTTGTTGTTGTACTGTTGGGAATGAGGTAGCTGAGTGGAGACGGGAGAAAGCGGCTGCTGCGGTGGAGCTTGTGGTAGCAGCTGGCAGCGGCTGGCAGCTTGAAGACGAGAGAGAAAGAGTTGCGATGAGGGAGAAAGGAAAGCAGTGTACTGAGAAAGAAATAAAAGAGCCAGACGCGTGAACTTGGGACGCGTGAGGTATTCTTTGCACTCATGCTCTTCTTTGTGTGAATATTGGCGTTGTTATAAGTAACCTTTTGTTTTTTTTGGCTAAAACGGTGCGTTTTTACGATGTTGGGATTTGTTTCGGGGGAAGTAGCATTTTCCATTTAATTAATGAAGCCTCACTTCCTCCATCCACTTGTCTACTTCTCATTTGTTTTATGTTTATCCCTTCCTTGGATTGAGTTGATCTGGATCCAATTTCCCCATCCGGTTTGGCCTGACCTGTTATCCCTTGCTGCAATTCCTGCTGTTGTTCATGGCTTGTAGGCGCTGTGTTTGATGATCTGGTCTTTCCTTTCTAGCACTCTTTATCTCGAAGCTGCCTTGCTCTTTCTGCTCTTGTTGGTGCTCTCATCCAGACTCCGTATGTTAATTCATCTTTTGGTTGTCCTTTGTATCGGTGCCTAATTAATCCACAACAAAAATAGAACTCTGGTAGTTTCTCATAACCCACCCGCAAGGAAATCGTTCCCCCATTTCTACTGTTAACAACATCCTTTTGGTTAGTGGTTGTGTAATGTCCAGCATGATTCTAGTACGAGCAAAAGGACTAATACATTCCTATGTTTCATCTGTTTCTACTTCTTGAACTCTTCCAATTCTCCCCCTAATTTCCTGAATTATCTCCTTGTCCACGCACATGAGGCATGGGTGAAATCTTGCTTTTTAATATTGCCAACACCTGTCGGTTCCATAATTACCATTAACGATCTATCGAAGTGCCATGGACCCCCATATAGAATCCTCTTTTTTTCACTCTCTGATGCAAACGTCAAAATGAATATGTTGTCACCCAAGCTCTGTACTTTCAATTCTTTAGTGGATTTCCAAGCTTGCTGCATGACTGTCCTTATTCCTTTCCAAGACACACTACATGTTTGTAGAATTTTTCCAACGAGACAATGTGCTGTAAGTTTTTCCCCTTTCAACAAAGTTAATCATATTCTCTTCTTTTGACTTTAGCATTATAGCTTCACATTTGCATATTAACTCCTCAGCATCAATCTTCTCTCTTTAAAGTTCCCGCGGTTGTGGTACTTAGATTCACCTACTTTCTCACCAACCCCCTTTACTGCGTAAAATTCCTTCTCAAATTATGAATGCCCTACTTTACTACCCTCTCAAATTCCAATCACATCTAACTTGTGGGTGACCACCTTGGATCCAACAAGATCCCTGTGTGCTTCCTATCTAGGACACCTTTCTATGATAAAGGACCTAGCGGAAGAAAACTCCTATATATCTGTTTCTATTCTTTTCTTTTCCCTTAATTTTTATTTTTTTCCCAACTAGATATGGTTCTTGCTGGTGGAATGCTATTGGTAAAGTCTGGATTGAGACTCTTACGGGAGCTCGATGGTATACTGGTAATAAAAGGCCTGTTTTTGAAGGGATTGCTGAGCAACGCATGATCAACCGCTGTATTTTTATGCTGTTTTTGCTATTCCTGAGCATATTTTGGACAAAGTTATGGCGGAGTTTACTAATAAGGACGGTAACTAAATGTGGGAATCATTTGGTCACTTGACTCCTCATAGCACTACTCTTAAACTTGCTACTTCTCAACCGCCTAGGGAAGAGAGAGGAGATGATCTTGTTTTGTGGGCCCAATCTTAAAGGGGTAATTTCACTGTTAAATCAGCTTACCATGCTATTACTGATAATAGTGACAATAGTCATGATTCGGTTTGGAACCTAGCTGGGAAATGGAAAGGCCCCCAATGTATTTATACTTTTATTTAGTTAGTGCTTCCTGACAAACTAAAGGCCAAGCTGAATTGTTTAGAAGTCATATTCCGATCAATTGCAGTTGTGATCGTTTTGTGGGGCAAGCTTGGAATGAACTCTACATGTTCTTCGAGACTGTGTTGCTGCGAAGAGGATATGGAATCATTTCATCCTGGCGATACACCGCCAAAGGTTCTATTTTTTAACTCTCAAAGATTGGATGATACAGAATTTTTAAATATTAACTGGAGCCTTACTAATAACTTAGATTGGAGTAGAGTTTTTGGAATTACCATTTGGCGTCTGTGTTATTGGCAAAATCAGTTCCAGCTCAATCAATCCTCTATTGATAGTGTAAGCATGATTAAAGATATTATCATAAGGGCGTAAAAGATTCATCATATCAGTAATTCTTCTTTGAGCAAGAATGCCAATAAAACGGAAAAGTGGACAGGATAGTCTCTTTCTCTTTGGCCTCGGTGTAAACTCAACATTGATGGCGCTTATAAAAGTGCAGGTATTTCTAGTGCTGGTGGGTTCCTTTGCGATTGCAATGGAAGACGGATTGGTGGCTTCGGGATGAACATTGGATGCTGCTTAGTTACTGTCGCTAAGCTTTCGGGGTTGTGTCAAGGTTTGATCATGGCTTGGAATCATGGTGTTTGCTGGTTGATTGTTAAGGTTTTTAGCTTATGTGCAACGCAGTTGGTGGCCAACTGTGTGGTGTCGATAAATGGGTTTTACCTGTTGGTTTCTTTTATTAAAGAGCTTACCAATCGTGCCTGGAAGATCCCCATTACTTATATGTACTGTGAAGCCAACTTTATTGCTGATTTCATTGCCAGTTATGCTTCTTCTCTTCTTCAAAATCCCTCAGCTAGTGTTTCTCAAATAATTGCTCATGATATGTATGGGTTGTTTATCCTCGTTTAGTGTTGCCATAACTCTTCTCTAAGAGCCCCTTTGTACCAAAAAAATAAAAAATAAGCCTTAAAATAATTAATTTCTATAATGTACTAGGTTAGATTAGTTCTTAAATAGCATACTCACTAGTAAAAAAAAACATTTTTATAATAGAAAATTTATGATACATATTGATTTGTCACAGAAGTATTGTGAAAGAATGATACTTTCGTGATTAATATATTTTTGTCAAGTTGTTATGATATTTTTGTAACTCACATATTTATATTATTTATTATTGATAGAAACATGTCGTGTTTAATTTTTATTTTTTTATTATTTATAAAACATGATAGGTATCTGTCGGCGTCATGCGGTTTAAATGACGTCGGTTTAAGATTGATTTATTTATTTTTAATAACTCTGAAGTATTTTTATTTACAAAAAATCCATTAGCTAAATACTTTTAATTTTCAAATTATTAATTTTGCATTTGGTTCGTTGTCTTCTTTCACATTTGGAATCAACTGCAACCCTTTCTCATTAACAGATGCTCGAACCATCTCTCCATCGGAGCCCTTTCTCGGCCACTGAAGCATTTCATAGACCACTCTCACTCACTAAACCAGTCAGCCACCGTCAGTCACTGGCTGACGTCTCGATCTCTCAGCCCTAGTTGTCATACTGCGGTCACTATTGACCAACCAGAATCACTCATAGCCAATGTCGCTACTTACAGCCGCTAAAAAAAAAAAAGAGAGGAACCATTTACAACCATAATCCTCAAATTAGCCATTGGAAAAATCAAATACCTCAGGCTCTCATTGCACTCATAGCCAGCTCTCCCTAAAAATCAGTTATCATTATTTGATTAAACAAGAGGGCGACATTGGTTGTGAGGTATTGAAACCCTAGGTATTTAATAAATCCTAATTTTCTATTAATATGTTTTAATTGTTGAAATTGTCTTCAGACGGGAGTTACCTCTCTCACTCACTTGATAACAAGGTATTTGTAGAAGAGTTTCTTGCTTACATCGGGTTAAATGATTGTAGAATCTTGTGACACATGGAATGGATTAGCCTCAACAACCTAATCTCTACATGGCATAAGTATTTTTATAGAGATAAATCAATCCGTGAATTTACTGTTACATCATAATATTAATTTTTGTATTAATTTTTTGATAATGTTAGGTGTTTGAATGATAAGATGCTAGCTAATAAGATGGGGAAATCTTTTGGGTTCATGAATCCTGCTAAAGTTATAATGGCTATACATCAAAATCTGATAAAGTCCTGTTTATAGAGGACATAATCAATTGCTGATTGTTTGGCTGTAGTTGGAAAGTGTTAGCTTATTTTCACTACTGTGGCCTTATTTATTTTAGATTCCAGTACAACAAGGTTCATGTAAGTGCAGATACTAGGTCATGCTGTATATGGGAGACATAATTGCTGATGCTAGGTTGTTGCTGAATAATGTAAATATTTCCTTTTTTTTTTTCTTATGGTTTTAGATTATCTGGTTATTATGTGTTCTCTATTGATTTATTTAATATTTAACTCATTTTCCAACTTGTAGTTCAGTGACAAAGTAGTGTTCACCCAGGAAGAAATCGATGAGGTGCAGCATGAATGGGTGGATTATGTAGAAAATTGCATTGTTGCTGCTAATCTGTTGTAGGCAGTTGATATAATAAAACCAAAATTTAAATTTATAGTTACTATTTTGGACTATTTGCTATGTTAAGTTGGAACATGCATATTATCTTTATATTGCAATGGAAATTTGTCATTGAGATTGCTGTGTTGGGGAAGTTACTGCTAGGTTGATGACTTGTGATGATGAGTGATGATCTGTTGAAGTTATGATGATCTTCTATTTGATTGAATTCTTGGGTTAATTTCAGTTTCTAAGTTTACTTTAAACATTGTTTGCTGGTTAACTTGCTTTGAAAGGTTGTTGTGATGGTTGAGCTAGTGGTTAAGTAGCATGCGATTGAGCTAGTGGTTATGTTTCGCCTTAGTTTGTAATTGCTTTTGCATTTTGCAAATGTTGCTAATCATTTGTATTTTTGGGTTCATTAACTTGCTGAAGCTAGTGTGGACTTGCTAAACACTATTTGTAGCAGAATTTGTTGTTTAAATTTCTATATTTTTAGTTTGCTGGGGAACAATTGCCTACTTTAGTGATTATTTTATAAATGATAATTGAGATGAATGTTTAGAGTGATAATTGGATTATCATTTATTGATCAATTTTGCCCAATTATATTTTTTAGCAATTTATATTTATATTAATTTAATTATATATGTATATGTATAACAATTTATATATATGTGAAAATAAAATTCAATAATAATAATTGATGCTAAAATTTAAAACTGGCGCAAAAAAAACTTAAAAAATTGTTAATTCTTGCCAAATCATTTATTAAAGATTATAATTCGATTCCCGCCAAAATAATTAAAAATATTCCCACCAAATTAGTTTTATATTATTTTATATTAATTTAATTAATTATTTTAATAAAATATCTACTTTTTTTTTTACAAACATTAGTCATAGATGGAAAAAATAAGGATAGACAATAGTCATATGTCAATGACATTTTCATGATGTAACATGCATCACAAAATTCTTGACATAAAAAAAAGGTCATCGATAATTTCTTGTCATAGGTTTCTATGATAGTTGGGCAACCATCATCTAACAACGTGCATGACAGTAAAAAACCATAATTATTAAGCTTTTTTTAGTAGTGACAGAATAATAATATAATTAAAGAAGCTTAATTGTGCTCACATATTCATAATCATTTGTCGGCTAAAAATGAATCTTTCTTGAGATAATATAATAAATATTAGTACACTTTTCTTAATTTTTTTTTTAAATTTTAAACTAAAGGCTTTAGGTTTTATAGATTCTGATTTTTGGGTTTTGGATTCTAATATTTAGAAATTAAGTTTTAGTTTTGATTTAATGTTTGGTTAGATTTGAATAATAGTTGTATGGTCGTCATGTGCAGAAATGAAAGAAAAAAATGAAGAAAAAGATGAAGAAAGAGTAAGATGAGAAAAAACAAAATAAATGAAAAGAAAAGACGAAGGAGTAAGGATGATAAAAAATAATGAAAGAAAATGACGAAGACAAATGAAAGGAAATGAAAAATAAAAGAAAAAGATGAAGATGGCATGATTTATAATTTTGAAATTTGATCTTGATGGCATTATCGTGTTTTACATATAATGGCATGTCTTATAATTTGCTTAAGTAACATGTCTAATTTAGGAATACTATCAATTTATTGAGGTCCATTAAGTCATTTCAATAGTTTTTTTTAATATCTTCTTCACTGTTTACATATTAATACTTTAATAGTTTAACCTTTTTATTTTTCAATGACTACTTATATATCAATTACTTTTATTATTTTTTAATGAGTAGTCATACATCAATTATTTTTTTTAGTCTCACAATGCCGTTAGAAGAATATTTTGTTAGGGTAAGAGTACTTTCGTACTTTTATGAGTTAACAACGGTCAATGGTTAAAGATAACGAGTTTTGGAAGCTAACTTGATGTTTTCAATAGTAAAATGGGTGATTTAAAGACTCACTCCACTGGGGGTAGGCCAAAATTTTCCCATTCTGCTTTATATCTGGAAATGATACCATCTAAATTATACTTTATCCTAAAAACTCACTTATTCACTTCTACTTTAACAAGTTTTGTGGGTAAAACTAGATCCCAAGTATAATTATTTTGAAGAGCTTGACACTTTTCTTGCATTACCTCAAACCATTGTGGATCATATTGAAATATAAGTGTGCAACCCAAGAGGGGGGTGAATTGAAATTTTAAAATTTTTCTTAGCAAATCCACACAACAAGCAATCTAATGTCGTAATAAAGATTGAAAGTAATAAGTTCAATAAAGGCACAATAACTAATGAGTAAGGGAGAAGAGAAACAAACACACGAATTTTTACGTGATTCGGCAAACCCCGCCTACGTCTACGCCTCCAAGCGATCCAAGCTTAAGGATTTCACTATCCAAGCCTTTCAAGACTTCAACCTTTTACAATTGACTTCAAAGTGTCAATGAACCTTTACAACAAAGAAATTATCTCCCAATCTCTTCACTCAAGTGTCTCACACACTCAAACTCTTACAATTAAGATGAAGAAATGAAAGTTACAATGAAACTCACTCAATGAGTAGATATTCAAAAATGAAGAACAAGAAATGATTCAATGTTTTGTGTTTTGCAAGTTGAAGGCTCAAGATATCTCGTGTGCTTTTTGTTTTTGCTTGTTGGAGATTATCAAATTGAGTTGGATTTGAGTTCTTATAGTTTGAGATCAAAAACTAGCCGTTATGCACATTTCTGGTCGTAACCGGCTTGCCGTTTAGGTATCCAGTAAGCCGCTTTTATGTTACCATTAAGGCAAAAATTTAAATTTCGGAATATCCGGCTTGCCGCTTACGAAATTTGGTAAGCCGTTTATACTCCAGACGCTTACTACCCATTATCCGGTTTGTCGTTTAATCATATCCGGTAAGCCGCTTGCTACAGTAACTGCTACAGTGAAATATTTTCTAAATTTATAGTTTGACCTCAAAACTTTTATAAAACTGTAGTATGAGCCTAAAACGTTATGAAAGTTTATAAATAGTCCAATTTCAGAATTTTAAATAATGTTTTGTCAATCCCAAAACGTTCTGAAATTATGATTTTGCCCAAACTATGTGAAATTATAGAATGACCCAAAAATATTTAAATAGTTTCAAATAGGTCCAAATCCGAAATTTAAAACACTATAAAAAATTTAAAATACTTTCATTTTAGTGCAAAATACTTTAATCCCGTAACATCATTTTCTTATTATAAAAGCACAATTCATAAATCTTTGTTCAATCAATACATGTGGTTTGTTATCATCAAAATCAATATTTATAGCCATATAGGCTAACACATATAATGCTTGGCAAATTGAGATAAGTTTTGAAGGTGTGGCTAAAAGAGGAATAAAATATAATTTGGGCTTATAAGCATCAGCTTTGGATTTTGTTATCATTGGATGTCCAACTGGTGGTGCAGCAGGTAGCCTATGTGGTGGTGATTGAGTTTTATTTAAGGAAATTATTCACCGACTACTTGTTTTTTCAGAATTTTTAAAAATACACATATATTTTTTTTGGGTTGATTTCCATTTGAAGTTTCATTTTCTTGCACTTTTCCACCTCCGTTTGCATGCTGTTGTAACCTTGCTAATGCTATAGGGGTAAAATTATTATTTCACTTGTATAGTAAAAATCAACATTGTTTAAACGCGGTAGAAAGATGGAAAAAAAAGTAAAAATATTCTAGATTATTTTGTTTAACTTATTATCTAATGTCTAAATTGCAAAGAAAAATTGAAGTTATTTATTTATTTTTATCTAGTTAAGGTGAAATAGTAATTTTACATTGAGGGGGTAAAATGGTCATTTTATTAATATTCTGTTAACTTCTCTCACAGAGTTTAGACGGCAATGGAAAAATGATACGTTTTGTAAATTCAGGTGGAAATCAGCAAAAAGAAAAAAAAGATATGTGTTTTTTTGAAAAAGTCCAAAAAAATAGGTGGTCGGTGGATAATTGCTCTTTATTTAATGATTGTATATGAGAGGTGGATTGAGAAGAAGATGATGTAAAGGAATGAAGAGAGTATATCTCTTTTGGAACTACTAAAGATGGAGTAAAGGAACCATTTTCTAAAGATGCTTAAATCGGAGCTTGTATGAATGGAATATGAGTAAAAAAAAAAAAAATCTAAAACAATATGTGTAAGATTACAAGATTGAGTCACAAAAAGAGAAATTGGAGCCTAACACATATGGAAAAGACTTTTCATAAAAAAATGACTTGATTTGAAATATCTGAATTTAGGATTTACAAATCCTCATTGAAAAAGAAGACATATTTTCTAACAATATTCTCTTTGGCGAGTTTTTCAATTAGATTATAAGATATGATCTACTGTGTATCCACACAACTATGCCATCTCCATCTTCTTTACTCTATCAAAATCATACTCACACACAGCTTATGACAAACACTCTATCATAGGTAAAATCATATTCTTTACTCCACCTTAAAACTAATCACACGACACAAGAACTTATGTGGAATTAGAGAAAAATTGTGGCCACCAAGGACGATAAGAGAAAAATCCACCATGTAAAAAATTATTACAATTACTTTAGTATTTTTCTTACATTGAAAGCCCCAATAACATTCAATCTCTCAATAAACCTATCATTTCTCTCATATAAAAAATTATCCATTTACAGAGAATTGATTGATGTATGTGTTATACAAACAAGTAAACCCAATCTCTCTCTCTCTATATAGTAATTATTTCTTTTATGATAAGTATTGTTTTCCTTATACTAGTTGTATTCATTCTCAAATAAGTAAAATCCTAATAGAAAAATTACTTATTCTTAAATAGAAATCCTCCTCAACAAAAAATATTCAATTTTTGGAGGGGTTTGGCTTAAGATTTCTAAGTATCCAATTCAAAAGACTAATTTATTAGGTGGAATGACACTTCCTTTTACTAGTAAATGTAAGACACAATCAAACAACATTTCACTAAAACACAATCACCACCGAATTCTAATCCTTTAATCTGGCACATCTAAATTATTCCACCACTACAATCTAACTACTATGATTAAATATGTAGAAATATAATGCTAAATTCCCCACCATGTTATAACATTAATCTTTAAGAAATGATAATCTTGCCACTGGACATCCACAGAAACCTCGAAACTGCAGCATCTTTTTAAGTTTTGGCATATGTTCCTGCTAAGAAGAAGACAAAGTATAAACACGAAAAACGATTAACTGTTACTTTCATTTTTTCCGAAAAGAGTCGGCTATTTTTTTCAATTGAAAATAAGTTAACGATTACTTAATAGTGATTGATTGGTGACGATCGGAAGGCAAATTTTGACATTAGAGTGGCAGTTTGGGTGGCTGGCTGGCAATCTGCCACGTGGTCCAAGGCGGCACGCATTTTCTCATCGGTCACATGCTCAGAAATTTATACAATGAGAAAAATAAACCAGTATCAAAATCATCAATAAATTATCGCCGTTCACAAACCTCCATTTTTTGAAAATGTGTTTGCTAAATGTAACAACGTTGTGCATCATACTCTGTACGCCTCCATTCAGTATTTCATGTCATTGAAAGTAGAAGCAAATTAATGGAATGCAAGCAAGGTATAGAAAGCAACATATTACATACATTGGTTATCAATTTTTTTTTGTTATTTAAGACCAATTTCACATGAATTGCGATGTAAATATATAAAGATATTTTTCAGCAGTCCACACTAAAATAATGAATGTTTTAGTAGACATTTTTACCCAAAAAAAACTATTCATTTTTACTTCAATATTCTTAGATTACATTTGTCACATTGTATTTCATTATTTAATGCAAGGTTTATTATATTAAACTGTATCATATTATTATTGTATTATATTAATACTGCCAATCACACCCTTAATTCATAAATAATAAAAATTTAAAAGTTTTGGGAAGTAAAGCAAATTACTTAGATAATAGGAAAAAAGACACTTATACCTCCAAAATTTGGAGAAATGATCATGTAAATTCCAAATTATCAATAAGGGACGCAAAGACCCTATTTTGATTATAATATCATTCGATTCTCTTAACTAAAAAAAATGACTCTAATATTTTATAGTAAATAAATAAATAAATAAATAAATAAATAAATAAAATATATATATATTGTTAGCCTAAAGGGCTACACATAATGTAATTTTGATGATAACAAACATGTATCTTAAGTAAAAATAATAAATATTGTATTTCACATTTTCACTAGTTTTTTTAAGGATAATACTTATGCAAGTGAATCAAGTGAAATCAAGATTGAAGACACTCAACGGATAACGGCGAAATTAAGAATAAAGTTTAGAGCTCAACGGATAAATTATTGCGACAAATTTTTGTAAAGCCGGTATGATTTAATTAATGCATGATTTAGCATTTGAGAAGTTGAAGAGATTAATTGAATAATTACTTTTTATAAACTAAAAGATTTTATATTTATAAGATAAGGTGTTTTGTGGATTTGAGTAATTTGGATTAAAATGAAAAAGTTTTGTAATCTTTGAGTTTAATAAATATTATATTGAAATTCAAATTTGGACTTATTTGCAAAGGTTTGAAACGTTTTGGGGCATATTATAATTTATGAACGTTTGAGGACCCGAATGTAATCTAAACACTTGAAATCCAAAATTGGAAAGCGGCTAACCGCAGCAACCGCCTAAGGCTAGCGGCTAGCCACCTGAGGAAAATCTCATATTTTCAATTTTTGGACTAAAGTGAAAAATTTTGAGAATTTTAAAAAATATGAGTATTATGCTAAATTTAAAAAGGACCTCTTTGAACAATAATAATATTTTTGGGGCCATATCATAATTTCATAAATTTTTGGAAAGATAATTATTTTTAAGAAATTCTGAAATTGGATCTATTTGCAAAGTTTTATGACCTTTTGGGACTTATTATAATTATAGAAAATTTTGGGCCAAAATGTAATTTTAGTGAACAATATTACTGTAGCAAAATTCAAAAATAATGATAATATCACTGTTCCTGAGCAGCTAGCCGGATAAATCAAGCGGCTAACCGCTTGGGCGCTGAAATTTGTCTATAATGGCTATTTTTGAAGGCTTTAATTATAAAAACTCAACTATAACTTCATTCTATGAATTAATGCAAGCATAAATAAGATCATATAATATATATTGAGCTTCCATTTTGCAAATCATCATTTATTGAATCATTATTGAGCTATAATTTGTTATCTACTTTTAAAGAGTTTCATTGTTGTGATTTTCATTTCTCATCAAATTGTGAGTGTACAAGTGTGAGAAACACTTGGGGTGAAGAGATTGGGGATATAATCTTTTTTTGTAAAGGTCCATTGACACCTTGGAAGTCAATTGTAAACATTTGAAGCATTGGGAGGTTTGGATAGTGAAATCCTCAAGCCGGGTGAGCTTGTAGACGTGGATGTAGGCATGGATAGCCGAACCACGTAAAAATCATTGTGTTTGTTTTCTCTTCCCTTACTCTTTTAGTATTGTGCTTGATTGAATTTATTATTTTTTATTTGATTAAGACAATAGATTAAATTGTTGTGCGAATTGTATTGCATAAATTTTAAAATCTCAATTCACCCCCCCTCTTGGGTTGCATAACTTGCATTTCATATATATGTATTTTAATATTTAAAAACATTATAATACTTTTCAATCTTATATTATATTAAACTAAATTTTATAATAAATAGAAGCATAATAATAAAATTAAATATATAAAAATTTAAATTATTTTCTATATTATTTAAAAATTATTTTAATATTATTAATATCTGAGATATATTTTATTAATTGTAAAATCTGCTTAACACAAATATTTATTTAAAATTTGTATAATAAATACAAATATATTATTAAAATAAATATGATGATTTAAATTTTAGAATTTATTTTATATATTGACCAATATCTAATATAGTTAGTCTATAAAAAAAATTAAATTATTTAAATTATATTTATATTTATTAAAAAAATTTAAAGTCAATTCATTTAATTACTATCTATAAAGGATAGTCATGAGGGGGTCTTGAAGTCCCTTATTGAAAATTTTGGTGTCTACATGACCATTCTTCAAAAACCTTGGGAGTGTAAGTATTGTTTTCCCTAAGTGATATTAACAAATTATAAAAAAATTTGAATAATTAATACAAGTATTTTAAATAAGATATATATACTCAGATATGATATAATATTTAATGTTTTAAATTAATAAAACTTTACTAGTTGCATCAAATCCCAAAAGAAAGTCTAAACATTTTTTAGAAATAATGTTCTTATAAAAATAATTATCCAATAACTTATCCAATATGTTTTTATTATACGCAACATATATTAAAATATTATATCATCATACTGCTTGCATAAAATAGCCTCCAAAAGGTAAAAACATAATTTTTATATTTTATAAAAAAAAAATCATCATTAACCCATGTAAAAGTTTCACCTTCTTCATCATTATCACCCACGTCCTCTTCTTCTTGGTTTGATTTCACCTTCAAAAGTAACCAACTGGGCTCTCCTCTTCTCCCTCTGCTCCTGTTCTCCGTCCTCCTCGTCACTCGTAATGGCAAAAGACCAGAGAGCAGCAGCGGAAAAAAATAGAGAGCAATAGCAGCGAAAACAGATTGAAGCTGGACAAGAAATCGAAGGAACAAAGCAAGAGAGAAGACTAAGCAAGAAGAAGCCAAAGAGCATAGAAGTTAAAGAAGCCAGGGCAGAAAAGAAGTTAAAGAAGCCAAAAGAGAAGCCGAAGAATACAAACAGAGGAAAAACAAGGCAAGAGAAGAAGATGAAGCTGGATATTTCGATGGCTTTGATGAGTTTTGGACAGCTGGTGACTCCAAGAGAGGTGAAAAGAGATGAGTCGAAGATGAGAGAGATGGCTTCTATATGAGATTCGAACTCAGCCGAACTGATCCGAATCTAAACTTATTTGAAATATTTAGATCGGATTTGATGTTCAGATTGAAATCAAATGGATTTTTTTTCCCAATATGAATTATTTAAAATTCAAATCCAAAATTGCTCAGCCGTGTCATTAGATTTTTTTCGATATATTAAACTATTTGGTATTCAAAGACTATATTGAACCTCAATTAAATCAGATTCGAGTTGAGTAGAACTACGAGAGTGGTAAAATTCTCCTAATAAATATTTTAACACAGCTGCATTATCAAGTTTCGAATCGAGAATTTTAATTAAGATAGAATATCCTCATGTCGCGTTTGTTAGTATTAACCTTGATATTAGATTACTAAACTATCTGGTATCTGAAAATTACATTAGGTTCTGATTAATTCAGATTCAAGTTGGATAAGATTATTAAGACAATAAAACTCTCTCAACAAATATTTAATACAATTGTATCCCTAAATCTCAAATAAAAAACATTAGTTAATATAAAACAACTTATGTCAGCTAATTTACACGTTTATTGATAAAAATTATATGAGTGCTTTGGTACAAGACTTATCATCATTGTTTAATGTCTACCAGTCATCAACGACGAAAGCAAAGTTGCTCCATCGGCTGTTAAATTTTCAATTATTCATTTATTTTTATTTTATTAATTATTATTAAGGGATCACCAATTATTATAATCGTATATAATAAATTTTTGTAATAATAAGTTGGATCTTAATAACGTCCATTCATGAATAGGTGTCACTATTGCCCATTCACAATTCGTTTTCGGTAAAATCCCACTGTATGGGTGGCCACTTTGGCTTCAATTATGTTGATTCATAACCACATAATTACTCTGCTATATGGAAAATAATTAATTTACATCTATAATTTCTAACTACAATGATTGGATGGTACAAATATTTAGGATATTACTCAATTGGACCATAATATATGTAAAATTTTCTTCCTATATGTAATAAAAATTTTAAATAAACTAATAAACCCTTATTTTTCTTTTAATTATAATTATGATCTTAGGCTATGTTTGGATGTTGAATAAAAGGTGTTATTAGGCTAATATGAAGAATAGAAAGATAAATTCAATCCAAAGTGATGTTTAGTTGTCACGACTAATAAATTAGTCTAAATTTAGTCCAAAATTCATAACATTAATGGTGTATTTACTTCACATACATCGGAATGGGTAAAAATCGAAGTGAGCTAGAATTTGAATTGACTGAAATTTGAGTAAGAAATAAGAATTATAATAAATTATTCACTTCTGTTATAAGAATCAGAATTGAAATGAATTGCATTTTAATTAATGTGTTTACTTTATCTTGTAATCAGAATTAATTGTTTCAAGTTACCAGAATGCCCCTAATTAAAATTATATATTTTTCACTAACAAAACAAATAAACAAGCATTTTTAAGGGAAATGCATACATACTTATTAGAATATTGAGTGTGAAAATATTACTTTTTGAGTAAGCTAGCTGTTGTTGTTGTTATTATTATTATTGTTAGTCTATTATTACTATTCTTTATGATAATAATAGTAATAATAATTATTATTACTGTTATTACTACTATTATAATTAGTCTTTATGATAATCATAATCATAATATTGTTATTACTATTATTATTACTTATACCATTATTATTATAATTATTCTAATAAAATTAATAGTAACGGTAATAATTGTTATTATCATTTAATATTTAAATTGGGTAAAAAAGGAATATTGAATTTTTCAGGAGGGTAAAAGTAACAATTTATTCTGCATTCCCATTTCCCCATTTTCATTCACACCTCTCCATTATTCTCATTTGTCAATCCCAAATTTGTGTACCACCCAAAATCTATTCCTATTCCTTAATGCCTTTAGCAAGTAAGGTAGGTTTTTTTTTAGGATTATAGTGGGAATTCTAAGGAGTTGGAATCTTAGGATTGCGAGTGTGGAGTAGGATTGAAAGTAAGTTATTTACTTACACGAGAATGTGAGTGTGGAATAGGAACTAAAATTTCATTTATGTGTTTATGTTGTCTTAGATTGAGAGTGAATTATTTCAAATTATAATTTTACCCTTATTTAAAGAGCTGCAGCTTTTAATTACAAAGTGAAAAAATATATTTGTAAAATAAACTATCGAAAATGATACATGCACCAACTTAAGCGCCAAATGAAATCCCGAAACAAAATGCACGGTTTAACTAATTAAGAAATGCACCGTTTGGCGTTAAATCCCTTTTTCCTTTCACGGCCTCCATCGAACGCACCGTTTGGCATCAAATCCCTTGAACTTCTTTCCTTCTTCTTTCCTTTTCCCTTTCACAACCACCATTGAATGCACTGTTTGCCCAGCCACCGCCACAACTTTCTTGAACTTCTTTCCTTCTTCTTCTCCTCTAATTATAGGCTACTATTTGATGTGGACAGCCACAACTATCAGAAGTTCAAGAAATCTGTGGGAAGAAATGGCAAATAAGGGCTTAATTTTTTCTTCTATCTATTAGACTATTACGAGCAAGGTAAATTATTGCTTAATGTCTTCTTCCATCATTAATGCGAGTAAGGTGAATACATTTTATTCTCTTTTCTCTGTGAATTTGGCAAGAATTTCGATCCCCGTTATTTAATTGAATTTGAATTCTTAAATCTTTCATTTCGATTCTGGTAATTTGATAACAGTTTGTCTGCTATGCCCATTGGCATTCTTCATCTGTATAGTTATTCATTAATTAATCAGGAAACTATAGTTTGTTAACGACTATTGTTAAAGAAGATAGTAGCAATAAGGCTTGTTCCAAATTGGCGAAGATGACAGTATATTACCTTACTCAAATCTTCTATCAAAAATTTTTTCCAGCCACTGTAAACCCAAAACTGAAATGCTGAAACTCATTTTTATTCAAGTTTTTACTTTTGCTTTATCTAAGCCGAATTCTATCGCCCAAAAGGAAGATAACAGTTTAGGGGTCCTACAGTTGGGTTCTATCATTAGGGTTTTGTGGTGAAACAGAAATCTGAAAAGAAAGCTGGTCGAAGAAAATTGTAATGCAAATTGCGAAACAGTGTTGTTTTATCCAAGTTTCAGGGTTTGATCTGGGGCAAACATCAGCGCCCGGAGAAATAAAAATAAATAATAAAAGAGAATAAATCCAATCATTTAACACAAAAATTTATATGAAAAATTCTTACACTAAAAAAAAATTATGGCCATCAAGAACGATTAGAGAAAAATGTACAAAGTAAAAAGATCATTACAATCAATGTCATTGCAAGATTAAATGAATTTTCACTCACTGACCCATCAATATCATTTTAAGATTAGAAATTCAATTTTAGGCTGTTTGGGATTGCATGAACATGTTTGATTTGTAGTTTACGATTACTTTGAAATAGAACATTAATTGAATGAATTAATATTAAATTTAGGGGCATTTTTATCATTATAATTTTTATTTTTTAAAGTTTTTATAAAATAGTCTTTTAATTTATTTAGGGGTAAAATTGTCGTTTTATTAAAATTATTTAATAGTGTTAATGTAAAAGTAGCTAGTTGATACAAATGTGAAAAGAAAAGTGGTGCAAACTACATGTTAGAATTTTATGGTGGTTGGATGAATATAAGACAAAATAAGGGTGGTGCAATGATAATTTTCCTATTTATAATAATATTTCATTTGTATTACTCTTATCAATAATTTTTAATTTACATAATTAAAGCTAAAATAAAAAATTTTGATTTGCATAATTAAGAATATTAATAATAATTATTAATTTATATAATTAAAAATTAATAATAAAATAAATAGTTTATCAGCACTGATGTTTGCCTTGGGTCAAACCTCGAAACTTGGATAAAACAAAGCTGTTTTTTTTTTTTTTTTTCGTTTCAATCGTGTAAAACGAGGCCATTTTGCGATTTGCATACATTTTTCTTCAATTGGCTTTCTCTTCAAATTTCCATTTGACCACAGAACCCCAACGCTAGAACCCAAATGCAGACCTTCCTTCTAGGCGATAGAATTTGGCTTAGATAAAGTAAAAGCAAAAACTTGAATAAAGATGAGTTTTGGCATTTGAGTTTTGGGTTTACAGTGGCTGCGAAAAGTTTTTGACAGAAGATTTGAGTAAGGAATTGTCATCTTCAGCAATTTGGAACAAGCTTTATTAGTACTGACTTCTTTAACAATAGTCATTAACAAACTATAGCTTCCGGATTAATTAACAAACAATTATACAAATGACGAATGTCAATGTGCATAGCAGACAAACTGTTAATTAATTACCTGAATCCAAATGAAAGATTTAAGAATTCAAATTCAATTATGTACAGGAATTGAAATTAATTTTGCCAAATTCACAGAGAAAAGACCTTGCTCGTATTAATAATAGAAGAAGACATTAAGCAATAATTCACCTTGCTTGTAATAGTCTAATAGATAGAATAAGAAATTAAGCCCTTGTTTGCCATTTCTGATAGCTGCAGCTATCCACGTCAAATAGTAGCCTATAATTAGAGAAGAAGAAGAAGGAAAGAAGATCAAGAAAGATGTGATGATGGCTGGGCAAACGGTGCGTTCGATGGAGGCTGTGAAAGGGAAAAGAGACTTGACGTCAAACAGTGCGTTTTGTTTCGGGATTTTATTCGGGGGCTTAAGTTGGGGCAAGTATCATTTTCGTTAATAAATTCAGTCAAAAAGTATCATCAATAAATTATTGCTGTGAGCTGTCAATCGATCAGAAGCCTCCATGACTTCTTCAAAATGCGGCGGCGTTGTACTCTTAGGCCTAAGCCTTAATTCAGAATTTTCATTTCATTGGAAGCTAGAACCAGATTAATCAATGCCGCGCGTTGAAAATTATTAATCCCTATAGGGCAATGCTAGCAGGATATATAAAAACAGGGACTCGACTAGCTTACAGAATAAAATGGGACATAGAAAATGGGACGGTGGGATGACGGGAGATGTTAGTTACAGAATCTGTACCGCAGGTCCTAAAAACAGATATCATATTCACTGGGGTCAATTTTCCACCTTTACACGAATTGCGGTGTTAAACGTGTAGATATCTGTTCAGCAGTCAATATTAAAATAATGACTCTTTTAATTGACTTTTTTTTCCCCTTCAAAAAAATATTATTCACCTGTATCTTTGTTTTACAATCAATATTAATATAATTTTAATTGAATTTATAAAATAGATAAATTTTTTTAGAATAAAAGTTCATTAGTTCTTATATTATAATGTTAGTGTTCATTTAATTTTTATATTTTTAAAAATATTTAAAAACAATCCTGTCATTAATCAATGCCACTGAAAATTATTAATCCATGTAGTGCAATGCTAGTAAGATATATAAAACAGATATTACATTCACTGGGAGTCAATTTTCCACCTTTGCATGAATTGCGGTGTTAAATGTCTAGATATCTATTCAGCAGTTAATACTAAAATAATGAATGTTTTCATTGACCTTTTTCTTTCCTTAAAAAAAATACTATTCAACTATATTTTTGTTTTACAATCAGTATTAAGATAATTTTAATTGCATTTATAAAATAAATAATTTTTTTTGGGTAAAAGCTGGTTTATTTTCTATATTATAAGGTTGGCATTCATTTAATCTCTATATTTTTAAAAAGTACTTCAAAACATCTCCACCATTAAACTATTGATATCCGTACCATTACTTTTTATTTTTTTTAACTTATTTTTATAATATTACTCTCTTATAATAATATTTTTTTAACATTAATAAAAAAATAAATTACCAATTTAAACCCAAAAATAAAATAAAAACAAAAAGAATATATATTAATTTTTTGTGGATGCTCAAGTATGTCCAAAAAAATTAATATTGTAAAGAAATAAATTACCAATTTTTTGGACATTAATAAAAAAATTAATATACAAACTCGTCATAAAAGTGTTCCATAAAAATTAATATAAATCCTTCTTCTTTCTATTTTATTTTTCGGGCTAAATTGGTAATTTTATTTTTTTCTTTTTATCAATGTCTAAAAAAAAGAAAAATCATTGTAAGAGAGTAATATTGTGAAAAAAAGCAAAAAGAAATAAAAAAATAATGGTAAGAGTGTTAACAATTTAATGACAAGGATGTTATGAGCTACTAATAAAAATACAGGAATTAAACGGACACTAACCTCAAAATATAAAAATTAAACAAGCTTTTACCCATTTTCTAGTTCTAGAAGTTTGACCTCTCCCACAAATTTTTGTGTTGTTTAGCTATGAGAGTTGTTCCATTTTTATTTTTTAATGTTTATGAGAGAAGTAGAAAAAATATCGAGAAAAAAATTATGTTTCTTTCGTTTTCAAATTTAGTTAGTCTCGTCTTTTTTTATTTTTTAAACCTCAACTAACGACGCAACTTTATTTATGACAAATAACAATATACTCCTATTCAAAGGGGATGTAGATAGCCTTAACCCTCAAAATAGCTAGAAAGCTACAACAATAGAAAAATTGAAAAAAAAGACAACGAAATAAGAAAAAAATAGAAAGAGCAATATTACAAGAAACGATAACTAAGAAATCCATTATCATCATTTGAAAGAAATCTAGAAATCTCGTCTTTTTTTCTTTTCATTTCTTATCCTAGACTCTAGTGGAATTTAGTTCTTTACTGAGCTTTAATTGTATTATATATAATACTGAATAAGTACAAGTCGGCATATAATGGATAAATTTTTTATAGCACATATTTTTATTAGGAGTAATGATAGTCGCATATAATTATTTTTATACACCTATTTTTTTAGGGAGTAATGCTACAGCCACAACTCCTCGTGTACAACTTATTTTGTACAAAACTGACGTGGCATGATATCATTGTTGAGATGAAAATATAAATAATAAAAAAAATCATGTGGGCCAGTATATTTAATTCAACCAATCTTATCATGCCACATAGTTTGTACAAAATTAAGTTGTACAAGAGTTTGTTGGCTGTATCATTACTCATACAGATGTTATTTTATATTGAATAGATATATCTTAATACAAAAATATTTACACTATTAATTGAAAATTTTAGAATTTAATATACATGAAATAGGAGTATTTAAATATATTCAATTAGTTCTATTTTCAATTAGTTATATTTTCTAAAAATTTTAAATTTACTGCTCTTATTTATTAGTATATCACCAGGAGGGTAATATAATCATGGGGTATAGTTTAATGAAAACATATAATTTGGCTGAGACATTCCTCCTGCCAAACGTTAAATCCAGAACAACTCAGATGGGGACAAATCAATCTTGTTGGTGTAATGACCCAACAAACCAAAACTGATAAAAATACAAAAATAATGACAATTATACGACACACCAGGAGGTTATGATGTATTTTAAAACTTTGGGGCGGGGTGAATATTTACAATTTGCCAAACAAGAGTGGGGTCATTTCCCTTCTTTGTGAAGGTTTTTATTCTTAATAATCAGTTTGTCAATTACATTTTCGTTTTTAGTCTTTGTTTGGATTAGTTTCATTTTCGGAATTGAATTATTAAATTCATACATGGACCTACCAAGATAATTCTAAATAAAATAAATCCAAATATTTTAAAAAAATTCAAATATTTTTTAACGTGAAAATAATTATAAACAAATTCAAATGTTGGCATTAGGATCTGATAAGTAGCTCACACACCGACACCACCAGATTTTGGTGTCAACAATTGCTATTATTATTATTACTATTACTTTTATTATTAATTATTATTACAACTAACATTATTGCTATTCTAATGATAGTAATAGTAATAGTAATAATTATTATTACTAGTACTACTACTACTATTGCTATTTTTAATTATTATTATTACCATGATTATTATAATTATTATAATAAAAATAATAGTAATGGTAATCATTTTTATTTTAATTTTATTATAATAATTATAAAGATGATGGTGATAATAGTAGTAGTAATTATAATTTAATATTTAAATAAGGTAAAAATGGAATATTAAATTTTCTTCAAGGATAAAAGTGTCTATTTATTCTTATTTCCATTCCCTCCCTTTTATTCCTACCTATGCATGGGAATAAGATTCTCATATCTCATTTCTAAATTTACTTACTCCACCCAAAATGTGTTTCGGTTCCTTAATAATTTTAATAAGTAAATATAATCAATCATTTTGATTCCTCAATCAGAAAAATAAACGCACACTAGTTCTCGATTCCACATGGCTTATGTGGGATTAACTATTTTATTATAATTAATATTTGCTAGTAATATCAAAGTTTTATTCAATAAATTATTTTTAGCTTGTATTTAATTTATGATTAAATATCAAAAATTTTAATTAAATAATTTATTTTAACTAGTATGTAATATTATTTATTTACAATAATCTTTGAATAGTAAATATTAAATTCAATAATTAGTAATATAATTTAAAAAATAATAAGTTTTGGGAGAGCGGGTAGAGCGAGTGAGAGAGAACTTCATTTATTTAACTTGTCGCAGCCGGTCTCCAACCGATCAAATCACTGATATCATATTATTGTCACTTTATGGGCTGTTAGATACCTTAGTTGTAACTGGTTAATAACGATATAAAAAGTCACTGTTCCTTAATGGTTAATGGTGATTTATTGATGATGGTGAGTTAGAACACAAATTTTTGACATTACATTGATAATTTGAAATTTAATGTGGCTGGTTGACTGGAAATCAGGAGAGCATAAAAGGGAAGTGTCATGGTCAACTTTGATCTGAATGAAACTCAATGAAATTTCAGACTTGATTCCTGAAATGACACGTCAATTATCACATAATTTAGTCAAGAAACGTTAAAAATATGTCATTGTTTATTTACTTAAAATTAAAGTAATAATATGTCTAAGGTTTATCACAATTATATATTGTAAAATCACAGGAAGTCAATTGTTACTCAAGATTTAATATTTCTTGAACACACATCTATGAACGCAAATTTTGACATTAGAGTGGGAATCGGGTTAACTCAAATTCAAGGCTGGCAATCTGCCACGAGGTCCATGGACGCAATCGTCACGGTGTCTAATGTCTTATTCAACAATCAATACTAAAATAGTGAATGTTTTAATTGACTTATTTTTTTAATACTATTCACTTGTATTTTTGTTTTACAATTAGTATTAACGTAATTATACTTGAATTTATAAAATAGATAAATTTTTATCTAGTCATCAGAGTTTTTTTTTTTCAAATGTTTAGGTGGAAAAAATATGGATAGAAGTACAAGTAGGGATATAATGGATAAAATTTTTAATTAAAAAGTATTATATATTATTTTATATTCAATAGATATGTAATACTACAAAATTATTTACATTAATTATTTTAAAGATTTTAGAATTTAATATACATAGAAATAAGAGTATTTGAATATGTTCAGTTAGTTTTATTTTCTATAACTTTTACTGTTATTGCTCTTATTTATTAATATAACACGTAAGTCACCAAGAATATATATTTTTTTCTAATAAAGTGTAATATAATTAAGGGGAATAGTTCAATGAAAACAAATAATTTGGGCGGGGCGTTCGTCTGCCAAATGTTAAATCCCGAACAGATAAGAGCTAGCTTAGACGCAGCGCCAAAATTACAACATCTCTTGACATGACAAACTTAAAATTAGACTTAATCGTAATCAACTGCCACACCTCCGAAATACTCCAAAATCTCTACCCAACAGTAATTGGATAATTCTTAATGAATCTGACTCAACCACCAGGAAAAATCAATCTCATTAGTGAACCGCAAACAAAAACGGATGACAATTATATGACGCGTCATGAGGGTTATGATGTATTTTAAAACTTTGGAGGTGGGGTGAATGTTTCCTATTTGTCAAACAGGAGTGGGGTCAGTTCCCTTCTCTGTGAACATTCTTATTCTTACTAAGCAGTTTTTCAATTTCATTTTCTTTTTTAATCTTTGTTTGGATTAGTTTTCATTTTGGAATTGGATTATTAAATTCATACACCGATCTTTCAAGGTACTTCTAAATAGAATTAATCCAAATATTTTAAACAATTAAGATACTTTTAACGTGAAAATAATGTTAATCATTTCTATTATTGTGTCCTCTCTCAGCCAAGCCTATAAAATGCGGAAGCATGAACGCAACCAAAGACTCACACCAGCGAGCTTTAGCACCCTTTTTTTCTCCAAACTCAAAGCCTTCAGAAAGCAACAGAAATTAAATATGTCTTTAGGAGTTTCAGCCTCTCCTGCTAAAGTTGTCCAAAATGCTGGAAAAGATACTACTCGTCGCTCTGCAAATTTTCCTCCAAGCATTTGGGGGGATCATTTCCTTCAATACACTTGTGACTCCCAGGTAAAACGATTCTCCAGCAATGATATTCCCCCAAACATGAAACTCGCACTTGTATTAGTACTTATGATTCTTTCGTATACTACGCTTAACAACCTTTTTTCCCCCCCTTATCAATATATATATAGCGGAGGTGCCAATCAATTCAAGTAACGAGTCGTTGGTACCGCGCAATATAATAGTATTGAATATGTTAGTTTTTGGATCGAGATTTAGGATAATATACAAGGTCTAAAATGTTTCCATCCCCCTACTAATGCTTCATTTCTTCAAATTTCTTCCCGATAGGAAACTGATGATGGCAGCAATGTAAAGCATCTAGAGCTGAAGAAAGAAATTAAAAGAATGCTAAAAGCTGATAACAAGCCTTCACGTACGCTTGAATTGATTGATGCAATTCAGCGTTTAGGAGTGTCTTACCATTTTGAAAGTGAGATTGATGAAATCTTGGGAAGGATGCATCAGGCTTACCAAGACTCTGATCTTTGTGTTAATGAAAACGATGGGCTCTATTATATCTCTCTTCAGTTTCGATTGCTTAGAGAAAATGGCTACAGAATTTCCGCTGGTATGTATCATGTGAAAACCCTTTCATCTTCAATTATGTCCAAGTCTTAGGAGCAAGAGAAACACAAGGGGCAACACTTGTACACGTGTTATGTTATTTCATTTCCCAAGCTATCGTTTCATTTGAGCTGCATGGGGGTAAAGCTTACTACTTTTGACTAGTTTTTCTACTTCTAAAATTTACGTAAAGAGCTGTTTAGTTTTCCACAAAAAAGAAATTAATTAAAAAACTAAAAATATATTTCTACTGGGATGGATGAATACTAGCAGTTTTTTTCCAACCAATAAAAATCAAGCATTTGCTTATCTTGATTTAGACATAATCCGAAACCTATAATAAAATCTAGAAGCATGACATGGTAAACCTATTCAAAAATTTTTGTTAATTGTTCTAGCTATAAAAAGAATGTTCGCATAAAATAGTAAAAATGAAATTTAAAAACAGAAATCATTTGATGCACTAATCTTTCAAATGGTGTAGCAGATGTGTTCAATAAGTTCAGAGACATCGATGAGAACTTTAAGCCATCTCTTGCAAAAGACGTTCGAGGAATGTTAAGCTTGTATGAAGCTACGCATCTCAGGGTACATGGAGAATATATACTAGATGAAGCCCTTGCTTTCGCTACTAGCCACCTTGAGTCAATAGCGACTCATCAAATCAGCTCCCCTCTTGCTGAACAAGTCAAGCATGCCTTATTTCAGCCTATTCACAAGGGCGTTCAAAGGCTTGAGGCAAGACATTACATTTCTATCTATCGAGAAGAATCTTCCCACAACGAAGCTCTGTTGACCTTCGCAAAGTTAGATTTTAACAAATTGCAAAAGCTTCACCAGAAGGAACTCAGTGATATTTCAAGGTAAATAACTAACCTCTAAAAATGATTTCAATTCCATTTTGATCATATTTAATTAAACTTTGCAATTTTGAAGGAATATTAATTTCTAAATGGCTGTCCCATTTAGGTGGTGGAAGGAATTAGATTTTGCACATAACCTACCTTTCACAATAAGAGATAGAATTGCAGAGTGCTACTTTTGGGCAGTAGCAGTGTATTTTGAGCCCCAATATTCACTTGGTAGAAGACTGTTGGCAAAAGTGTTTCCCATGACTTCCATTCTTGATGACATCTATGATGTGTATGGCAAATTTGAAGAACTTGAGCTTTTTACTTCAGCTATTGAAAGGTTTGATTGCTCATTTTTAATTTGGGATCTCATGCTCAAGATTTGTTATCACTTCTGGTACAAAATTCTCCTTATTGAAAGAGGCTAGCATTTGCTTTCTCAGGTGGGATATCAGTGCCATAGATGAGCTTCCTGAGTATATGAAACTATGCTATAGGGCCCTTCTTGATGTTTACAGTGAAGCAGAGAAAGATTTGGCCTCTCAGGGAAAATTATACCACCTCCATTATGCAAAAGAAGCAGTGAGTACTCTTCAAAATTTCATTAAAGATTGATACTAGGCATTATTAATTCATTCTTAATTGCTAACAAAGACATGATATATTTGGTTTCTCGTGATCAGATGAAAAAAAATGTTAGGAATTACTTTTTTGAAGCTAAATGGTGTCATCAGAATTATATACCGTCAGTGGATGAGTACATGACGGTTGCATCAGTTACTTCAGGCTACCCAATGTTGTCAACCACATCTTTTGTTGGCATGGGAGACATTGTAACTAAAGAATCTTTTGAATGGTCATTAAGCAATCCTAGAGTTATTAGGGCTTCTTCTGTAGCTGCCAGAATCATGAATGACATGGTGTCACACAAGGTAAACATATAATATCGTGCCACTGCCGCCATTAATATAATTTTCCCATTAACCAAATTATATTATATATCTAGTAGTTTTCTGGTCAGAAATTTTAAACTACGGAAAATTCTGGAAAACTTTAAAATTGCATAGTTTTAAAGCATTATGAAATCAACACTTTAAAATTGTAGGGTTTTAAAATTTTTCTGGACTTTCCTCCATTTTAAAATTCTGAATTGGAAAAATTTCTAATTATTATATATGTGTTTTTGGTTTTGCATGTAGTTTGAACAAAGCAGAGGGCACGTTGCCTCATGCGTTGAGTGTTACATGAAACAATATGGAGCAACAGAAGAGGAAGCATGCAATGAGTTTCGGAAACAAGTTTCAAATGCCTGGAAGGATGTGAACGAGGAGTGCCTACGCCCAACTGTTGTGCCAATGCCAATTCTTATGAGAATTCTCAATCTTACACGCTTTTTAGATGTTGTTTACAGGTTTGAAGATGGCTACACTCATTCCGCAGTTGTGCTAAAAGATTTTGTTGCTTCTCTGCTTATTAATCCCGTGTCAATATGAGCATGATATTAAGCTTATGTTATGAACTACCCTGTTACCAAATAATTGATCCTTTGCCGTCTGAGCTTGGATTAAGGTTTTAAAAATAAATTGAAGGGTAATGATCCCCTATTGTAATCACATTACACAATTTTCAAGTTGTAATAAAGCTTTTATATGTATTTTTAATTTAAATTATCTAGTAGTTTGCATGATTAATAAATAAAGACCAAGGAAGATATTAATTATTATTTTTTAATTATTGCTCTTTCCCATTCTGGCATGATTACTGAATTCAATATCAACTATAATTATTGGTTTTTCAAATGTCACTCAAATTTTCTTATACTTATAAAGAGAATAATTGTGTAGTTGATAGCTTGACTAATTTGAGGCTTCAATGTGATGTTTTTTTCTTGGTGAAGTGAGCTGCCCACTAGGATTCAAAAGTTTGTTTCTCAAGATGCCAATTTCAATTGGACAAAATATGTGGTTTCTCTATCTTTTATTTTTTTGTGGCTCTCTTTGTAGGATTTTGCATTATAGTTCTTTAAACAAGTAAGGCCCCTTTGTGATGTAGTGGAGGTTTAAAATTTGAAATATTTCGTTGATTCTAAAGAATTTCGAAATAAAGAATAAGCTAAATTCACGTTAATTTAAAAGAATATTGTGAATTTTAGGATGAAAACTTGTTGATTCTGTAGAATACCAAGAATTAATTGAATTCAAATTCTCACACAAAAATTTGAAAATTAAAAATATTATTAAACTCGAATATGCCTCTAAAGACTACAAATAGAGAGCTATTATACTAGTAGTAATTATCCTAAATCATGAAGTAAAAGGAAAACAAAATTCTAAATTGGAAAGGAAAATAAAATTCCTAAACCTTAGTTAATAAGGAAACTAATCTTAGTATAATATGGATTCCAAATCTGTATCATTCCCTCTAGGATGGAGAGAATTCATCCTTGAATTCGAATTTTCAACAACAATATCTTCATCATGATCACCTCTGTAGGGAATAAGATGCTTGACATTGAATACATCTGTGGTGCAGATATCACTAGGAAGCTTTAGTCTATATGCATTGGGAATTATCTTCTCTATAATCTCTAAAGGTCCAACTTTGCTGGCAGAAAGCTTGTTGTAGTCACCAACTGAGTGAAATACTAGTTATGCAACCCAAGAGGGGGGGTGAATTGAGTTTTTTAAAACTTAAGCTAAACGAACCACACAACAATTCAATCTATTGCCTAAATGAAATAAAAAACAATAAATTTAATAAAGCACAATAATAAAGGAGTAAGGGAAGAGAGAGCAAACACAATGATTTTTACGTGGTTCGGCAATTCTCGCCTACGTCCACTCCTCCAAGCAAAGCAAGCCTGAGGATTTCACTATCCAAGCCTCCCAAGACTTCAACTGGTTACAATTGACTTCCAATGTATCAATGAACCTTTACAACAAGAGATTTATCCTCAATCTCTTAACCCGAGTGTATCCCAACACTTATAATCTCTCAAGCATAAAGAATACAAATGAATTTTCTCACACAATGTGTTTGATTACAAATGAATACTCAATGCGTGAATCAAAGAAACAAAAATAAGTTCAAAGCTCAATAATAGTTTTATGCTCAGTAGCAAGCTCAATGATAACTCTTAGATCTCTTCTTATTTGAATTTGATTGAACCATTTTATAGTTGGAGCTGAGAACTAGCCACTATTGACTTTTTGAGAGAAATCGGATCGCCGTTAACTATTACCGGTTTACCGTTTTGACTAGTCCAAATGATCATTGGACTAAATTTTAAATAAATGGTTAGCTGTTTGTAATTATCAATTTACCATTTGACATTATCAGTTAACCGTTAATTTCTAGAAACCTGCAAAACAAATTAATATCTCTATGAAAATTATCGGTTAGCCGTTTTCAGCAAATGGTTAGCCGTTTGCTACAATGTTTGTTATAATGAAACTATTTTTTAAAATTATAGTTTTGTTCTAAAACGTTTTATAGTTATATTATGGCCCAAGTCTGCATAAAATTTTACAAATAAGTCCATTTCTAGAGTTTCAAAAACTTTTCAATATAGACCATTAATTTGAAAATAACTAATTTTATAAAATCATTTTTCCATTGAGTATAAAACCTTTATAATATGAAAATAATGATTTATTTAAAATGTATGAAAAATAATTTGAGCTTTTAAAAGATTAATCATTCTTAATCTTATTTGTTATCATCAAATCAGCATTATGGACACAAATATGTTAACAATCTCCCCCTTTTTGGTGATGACAAACCTTTCATGTATTTAAAGAATGATTCCACAAATTGCTCCCCACAAATATAAGCTCCCTTTATAATTTGCCAATTAGCTAAATTAACGAATTTAAATCTATGTATTCTTCTCCCCCTTCATCATAAAAAAGAAAACTTAATGGAAAAGAAAAAGAGTAGCAAATTTGTTACCCATGTTGTAACAAGTTTAAATACATGCATTCTTCTTCTCCTTCATTATAAAAAAGAAAACTTAGTGGAAAAAAGAGTAGTAAATTTGTTACCCATGGTATTCGAGTAGAGATTTCGATAGAATCTCCCTCTAACAACAAACATCACCTCAAGTACACGTTTAGTAATATCACTCCCAAATTATCATAAATCATCATACAAACCAACTCCATACACAAATCATCACACAATCCATCAACCATAAAAAGATCATAAACCATTATTCCATCAATTACCAAATCAGCAACTCATAACATTAAATCATAATATAAAACAACCATGCAATCAAATCATCACCATATCTCAAAATTATCAAAATCATCACCATAATTAACCATCAAAAGAATGCTCAAAGTGCATGTTATTCTCCCCCTTTTGATATCATCAAAATGATATATTACTTTGTCTCCCCCTTTGGATAACAAAAATGTTCAAAATACATATTATCCAAAATAGAAGCAGCAAAAACTAAGTAAAGTTGCCGAGGTAGCTCCCCTTATCAATAATCAAGAAAACAAATAATAGATCAAGCAAAGGCGTTCAAAAGTCATAGGAGCATATTATCAACTATCTAAGCTCCATAATTACTAATCACATTTTAGAAATCAAGACAACTAAACTCATCAAAGATCTAATGTGACATTTCAATATAACTTAAAAGATGTCATATGCTTAAAAGAAAGAAAGCACAAGCATGACCCCTTTTCACGAAAAAGATCAAAATAGAGAAAGCACTGGTAAATTTGAGAATGACAGTGCGGTGGAGAAAGTACCATCACAGAAAATAAAGCCCTGGAAGATATCGGTGAGAACAGTGGTGACAATTTGGGCGGTGCATTATTGTTGGAGGAGGAGGTAGTAATGAATTATGTAGGAAGTTATTTTGGAAATTTTAAGATTCTAGAATTTTATTATTTTAGGACTTTCTATTTTAATTTGCGTCAACTATGGTAAGTGTCATAGTCTTTTATTTCCATAATAATTGTGATTTATTTTTCGATTTTTAAGTTAGCTTAGGGACAATATATTTTATTTCCATTATAATTGTGATTTAGTTTCCCTTTTTAGGTTAACTTAGGGAAGTGAGTTTCCTCTATTATAAATAGATAGGTCTTATCATTGTTTTGAGAACTTCAGATTAAATTATTCAATAAAACTGCCCTTTTATAATTTCCTCTGGAATTATCTATTAAAATCTCTCTTGTAGAGTCGTTTGGATTAGAGCATCATCTAATCTCGCATTACGCATTATTAAAATTTTCACTGAGTTCTTTTAGGTTAGAACGATATCTAATCACGCTTCGATTAGAGCATAAGTTAATCGCGTTAGCTTGATCCAATACTAGAATGATATCTAGTGTTTTTTACCCTATCAATTTGGCTTCCGCTATGCCTCGCTCCATCAATTGGTATCAAAGGATTTTTGTACGATTCGCACAGCTTTCATGGATACCTAAAATCCTCTAGATCCACCCATACCAAATCCACCACAAAAAAATTCCCAAATTGACAAACCCTAGCCGCCACCACACTTCACCCACTGCCACTACCATCTTTGGCCACTATCGCTGCTATTCAACCCACCACCAGACTCGCCATCATTCGGCGACCAAACCCCAACCATCATCACCTCAACTGTCGATTGAACCACCACAAATCACCAACCCAAACTCGTGGCTCTATCAAGCAATCCAGCACTGTTCAACCACTTTCACCGTTAGCCAACATTGCCATCAAACTCACCAGCCACCGCCGACCAAATCCTAGCCACCTCCACTGATAACTCTATAAAATCAGAGTTATTACGGCAATTCTAGACTTAAATTAAGACACTTAGAGAGTAAACAAGGTGTTTTTATTATATTTTGATTATGTTTTGCATAAACATTCATTTCAATTTAGTCTTAATAAGTTTTACTTGATTTAAAGTAATTTGTGCTCAAAACATGTGCATAATTGTAGGTTTTCACAAGTTTATAATCCATGGAGGGATGCTGAGATATTAGGCTAGCAAGAAGAAGAAAGAATATGGCCACAAAAGAAGTGAAACACAACTAGGAATAGTGCAGTGTTATAGTCGTTGCTGGAGCGACCATTGCTGTAGTCCTCCTAGAACACTGAGGGAGAAAACTTAGCGCAGGTTAGCTGTAGAATTGTGATCTACAGTTTCCTAATTTGACTTTTGTACACCCGAGGCTTTTGTTTACCCTAGTTTTCAGTTATAAAAAGAGGCGCACATCACATAAAACGGCGGTAAGAAATTATCATTGGAGAAATTGGAGAGAAAAAAAAGAAGAAGATCAGAATTCAGGGGAATAGATGCAGCATCATTGAAGGATCCAGCAGAGTCATTTAGATTCACTTTTTGCCATTCTCGACTTATACCTTTCTTCACTCTTTGACTAAACTAATGTATTTTGTGACCAATATGTTGCTGTTTATTTTTCTCTTTCAGAATATGAACTAAACTTGCTTGTAGTTGAATGACAAATAATCTAATGAGTTCTTATGAGTTGCTATATAATTGCTGTAGCATTTTACTCTAGTAGCTATTATTATAACTATTATTTCGGTTGACCACCCATTTAATAGTTCAAGTTAAGATAGAGTTGCAAAATGACATGTCTTAGTGGATATTATTAGAGTAATACTTGATCTTAATTTAAGTTTCCTGGATTAAGTTTATCTTGAATCTCATAAGGGCTATACTTGAAGTTAAGATTTGTGATAAACTAGACATAGGTACTCACATTGTATGGTGGAGAGAATGGATGTTCATAATGCCATGCCGTAGGTAGAATAGTAACTGGTCATTTCTAAGATACTTAAGAGTATGAGAATTCCAATATGCGACAGCTGAGGATGCAAAATAATTCTGTCCAGTACTATAAAAATTGTTGTAGTAACTGGTGTTAACTTGATGAAAAACAGTCAGCTCATAAAGAGAGTTTGATCATTCAACTACCTTATTCTCATTTTATTATTCGATGCATTTTATTTAATTTATTTTATTAATGCATTGTTTCATTTTATTCTCTCACAATTATCAATTTCAATAGTAACCAACTTTACATTTGTTCATCTCGGAATAAAGGTAGATTGCATTATTGTGATTACTGTAGCATTTCTAGTAACATCAATCCCTGTAGAGACGATCTGGAATATTCATCACTTTATTACTTGTTGTGTACACTTACACATTAGCATCAATAGCAGTTGATTAAAAAATCATCAACAAGTTTTTGGCGCCATTGCCGAGGATTGATTGTTATTTTTCGAAGTGTAAAGTAAGTCTTGATAGTGCCAATTTGATTTGATTTGTTTTATTTATTGACAAATTAACACTTGCATGAGCAAAGATAGATATGTTGTATTCCAATTTGATCCTGAGATTGAAAGGGCTGTAAGGAGACTGCGAAGGGAACAAAAGAATTTTAAAACTATTTCAGACATGGATGATTTGCAGGATGTGGGAAATTTGGACCCTCAAGGGCCATTACAACCTGTCAACATTCAAGAAGAGCAGAATGAGAATGCTAACTAGAGACAGCCAGGCAACAACAATATCATTTACATGGCAAACGACAGGGATAGAGTTATCAGAGATTATGTTGTGTTAACTCCTCAAGTTGTACACCCTGGGATAATCAGATCTGAAGTGGAAGCCGAAAACTTTGAACTGAAGCCAGTAATGTTTCAAATGTTGCAAATAGTGGGTCAATTCAATAGATTGCCAAATGAAGATCCCCACCTCCATCTTAAGTTGTTTTTGGAAGTGAGTGATGCTTTAAAATTGCTGGAGCAACACAAGATACTTTAAGACTAAGGCTTTTTCCTTACTCCTTAAAAGATCGAGTAAGAGCATGGTTAAATTCATTACCATCTGATTCCATCACTACATGAAATGAATTGACTGATAAATTCTTAATGAAATATTTCCCACTGACAAAAAATGCAAAATTACGGAATGAGATTACTTCTTTCCATCAACTTGAAGATGAGAGTTTGTATGAGGCTTGGTAAAGATTCAAAGAATTTCTTAGAAGGTGTCCTCATCATGGCATTCCTTGTTGCATACAATTGGAGACTTTATATAACGGGTTGAATCCTAGTACGAGATTAATGGTGGATGCTTCAGCAAATGGAGCTTTGTTATCCAAATCTTACACTAAAGCTTATAAAATTTTAGAGAGAATTGCCAACAATAATTATCAGTGACCATTAACAAGACAGCCAGCAGCAAAAAGAGCAGTATGGGTACATAATATAGATGCAATTACAACTTTATCAGCACAAGTAACCTCATTGACTAACAAGATAAAAGCCATGACATTTGCTGCACCGGCAGTAAAGCAAGTTGTTGAACTGTCTTGCGTATACTGTGGTGAAGAACATGACTTCGATAACTGTCCTGGAAATCCAGCATCAGTGAACTATGTGGGTAATTTCAACTGATAGCTACAAAACAGAATAGGAACACTCAACCACCTGGTTTTCATTAGCAGAGTCAAGGGCAAAAACACACTAGCCAAGATCCAATCACTTCATTGGAAGCACTAATTAAGGAATACATTGCAAAGAATGAAGCAATTGTGCAGAGTCAAGCTGTATCATTGAGAAACCTAGAGAACCAAATGGGACAACTTGCCACAGCAATGAGTAGCAGAACTCAATGAGTTTACCCAGCAACACAGAAGATCTAAGAAGAGAGGGAAATGAACACTGTAAAATAATCAACTTAAGATCTGGAAAGAATGTTTATATCCCTATTGATGTGACTAAAAAAGTGCTGGAACTTAATTCCTCACAAAAATCATCTCAAGTTGAAAGTATGTTACCCAGCCATTAAGACACTGGTGTCAGGGGCCAAGCTGCAGCAACTATGGAATGAAATCAACCAGTACATGTTGATAAAGAAGTCGCAACACCAGTGGTAACAACCTACAACAGACCAAACGAACAGAGTTTGGTTCCTCCTGAGGCTACCCAACAATTTAGGTACCCATTTCCTTTTCCACAGAGATTCCAGAAGCAAAGACAAGACAAGTAGTTCAGTAAATTCCTGGAAGTGCTGAAGCAATTACACAGCAACATACCTTTTGTGGAAGCTTTGGAGCAAATGCCTAATTATGTGAAATTTCTAAAAGATATCTTAGCAAGAAAAAGAAGGTTGGGAGAATTTGAAATTGTTGCTTTAACACAGGAAAGCAGTCATATGCTCCAAAATAAGATTCCTAAAAAATTGAAGGACCCAGGAATCTTTAAAATACCATGTTCAATTGGAACTAGGTACAATGGCAGAGTACTTTGTGATTTGGGAGTCAGTATTAATCTGATGCCATTATTTATATTTAAGTAGTTGGGAGTAGGAGAATGTAGACCAACAACAGTCACTCTGCAATTAGCTGACAGATCTCATGCATATCCTGAAGGAAAAATTGAGGATGTACTGGTGAAGGTTGACAAATTCATCTTTCTAGTGGACTTGACTGTACTAGATTTTGAGGTTGATATAGAGGTACCCATTATACTTGGAAGACATTTCTTAACAACTGAGAAGACTATGATAGATGTGCAACAAGGAGAGCTAACAATGATAGTGAATGATCAGCAAGTCACATTTAATGTATTAGAGATTATGAAGAACCCTGATGAGGTAGAAGATTGCAATTTCCTAAGTGTTGTGGATTTTGTTGTAGTGTTGAGTGTTAGAAAATGCATATTTATAAAGGAGAAAACCATCATTTTACATTTCAAGTCTTACTAACAACCCTTACTTTTATGTATTTAACATTCTTGTGATTCAATTACGTGTGTTTTATTTTAATTAAGTAATTTATGTATTTTATGGGCATTATAGTCATTTCATAATAAAGGAGAGATTAGATCGCAAAACGGACATCACTTTTGAACTCAGGACGGTCGAAAACCTTAGGAGAGGCATAAAAGGAAAAATGAAACTATTCACATGTACAGTACTATTCACGTGTACATTACTGTCTACGTTACTGTTCACGACACTGTTCACATAGACGGATCGATGATGTGGCATTGACCGATGATGTGGCATTGACTGATGAGGTGTCACGATCTTGTTGGACTAAAATTCTTATGTACTGTTGATGGTGACGTGGCAGCATATCAGTGGACGAAAAATCTCGCGTACGGTACATGCATCACACAGGATTAATTTCAACCAAACGGCGTTACTGTTCAACCCGGGTCAAAACATGTTACTGTTCATCCACGTGGTCAAACCGCGTACTGTTGACTGATGACGTGGCACAATCCTGAGCGTCCAAACTATTTTTTTAATCCAATGGTCATGATTTACTCCATGTATCTATAAAAAGGGGGTCTCTCCCCCTAATTTGATAGCTCTGAATCCATTTTTGGGATTCATTTTCTGTAATTTCTTCTCGATCTTGTTTTTTCTTCGTATTTTAATAAATTCTCATTTTTCCCCTAGTTCAATTATGAGAAGTAATTTCCTTTCAAGCTTGGGTTAAAGGTGAAGTCTCAACATGTGTCATGGGCTTTATTTGGTAAATTTATTTTCTCTTCCCCTCTAGTTTTTGTGGATATTTTGACTTCTTGTCGATAAATAATACTAATCTTGTCTAGTACCGCCTTGGTTTCACCGGCCCTCTAGTACAAGGTTATTATTATTTGGCACGATAAGCCCTTAACACCATATTGATTAGAGCGTGGTTCGTAAGGTGTGGATTCCCCCTTCACGATTTAATTGGTATTAATAAGGAATATTTAGTCCATGATGCATGTTGATACGGATCCAGATACCCAAGTACGTCATTTCAATAGAATTCTCTTCAATTTATTCTCGTCATTTCAATTCCAATTTTAGAATTTATTCTCGCCATTTTAATTTAAATTTTAGCATAATCCGAATCATTTTCACTACAAATCCAACCACTCATTTACAAAATTAATTCTATACACAATTAAAATCCACCTCCTCGTGGGATCGACACTCGTCACCATTAGTCTATTCTACAATAGATTCGTGCGCTTTCGAGTACTTTAAAATTTGCAAAACAAGTTTTTGGCGCCGTTGCCGGGGAGTTAAGTAATTTTAATTCATACAATTAATTTTTGTGAATAATTTCTTTTAATTAATTTTCTTGTAGTTTTTTTGTTATTTAAAAAAAGAAAAAAAGTAGATCCGCATTTAGAGATTAGTATTTATTTTATTTTTCTCTTCTTTAAATTTCTTTAATTTAATTTTCAAGTTATTTCTTTTATTTTTCTTTGTAATTTTTTTAAATTTTTGTTTATCTTACTAATTTTTTTAGTTAATTTATTTCACGTATTTTTTTTATTTTTATAGTAAGGTTGTAACAGCGCGATAAGTTAGTATCCTAATTTCTCCTTATTTTTCTTTTTATTTATTTTATTCTCATTTATTTTTGTGTTCCTTGCATGCATGGTCGTAGGTCTTTATTACCTAATCTTGAACCTATAGACCTTGAACTTGAGAAAACACTTCGCACACACAAACAAGTTAAAAATAAAATGGATTTGCAACCACAGGAGAGGCCATTTAAGGACTATTTTAGTCCCTTAGTTAATTTGAGCACATTATGTATAAGATACCCAAATGTAGCTGCTAGGAGCTTTGAGTTAAAACCTAGTGTGCTAAATTGTCTCCCCACATTTTATGGCCTAGAAAATGAGGACTCATATAATCATTTGAATGATTTTCATGCCATTTGTCAAACATTTAAATATGAGAATTTTTCAGATGATGATGTTAAACTCAGATTATTCTCATTTTCTTTAAAGGATATAGCTCGTTCATGGTTAAATACTTTGTCTGCTAATAGTATTTCATCATGGGAACAAATGGTAACGAAATTTTTGAATAAATATTTCCCAGTGCATAAAACCAATGCTATTCGCAGGGAAATCTCGGAGTTTACTCAGAGAGAGGACGAGCAGTTTTTCGAAACATGGGAGCGATTCAATAGGTTACTCTTGAAGTGTCCACATCATGGGTACGAGAAATGGCACCAATGCCAATACCTTTTGGAGGGATTAGTGCCGAATGTGCAAGAATGGCTAATGGCAACAAGTGGAGGAGATCTAATGTCAAAAAGTGCATCAGAGATTTGGGAGTTCTTCTAGCGACAAGTGGATAATTCCCAACAATGGAGTCGATCACTCAGGAATACTAGAAGAATTAAGGGAGTAAATGAGGTTTATATTGGCGAGTCAACTTCAAGAATCAAAGAAGTCAAGGAGATGGTTGAAGGTCTTGCTCGACAAATAGCATCATTGTCGACTGCTAAAGTAACAGAAATACATGACCATGACTCATACTCAGATCAAGCCAATGCCATAGGTGTAATGAGAAAGCCATCAAATTACAACCCATACTCCAACACATATAACCTTGGATGGAGAGATCACCCCAATTTTTCATGGTCTCAAGGATTCCAACAGAATGGACCAGCAGATCCAGCTCCACCAATGCAATAAATTCCTCAAGTTCCTCAAGCCTCTCACCCACCATTCAGACCATACAGTCAGAACCAGAACTACTCTCAACCCAGACCATGGGAGGATTCATTCCAGAATCTCAAGAATGTCACTCACTCTACGATTGAGCAACAGAACCGCACCATTGATGGACTATGAAATGAGTTGAGAGCAGGCTTCAATTCACAAGCCCAATCCGTTTCAAGCCTCGAGAAGATGGTGGGACAACTTGCTTCTTCAGTTCAGACCTTGGCAATGACCGTTGAGAAAGGTAAGTTTCTAAGTCAACCAGTACCTAATCCTAAAGGAGTGCATAAAGCAAGTACCAGTTCACCACAGCAGCATGGAGAAGTCAAAGCAGTCATGACCTTGCGAAAAGAAAAAGAAGTCGACAACAAAGTGGAGATGCTGGTGACAAAAGAAAATCAAATTGTACCTGTGAATGTTGAAGACTCATCACTGGAGGAAAAAGAAGAAACTAACCCACGAGAATATGTTCCCAAAGCTCCATTTCCTCAGAGGTTAGCTAAAGGCAAGAAGGGAAAATCCACAGGTGAGATTCTTGAAATCTTCAAACAGGTAAGTGCTAACATCCCTTTACTTGATGCTATTAAACAAGTTACATCTTAAAGACCTTTGTACTAAAAAGAGAAATATGCATGTTCAAAAAAAGGCATTTTTAATAGAAAATGTTAGTTCTATACTCCAACACAAAATTCCTTTAAAATGCAAAGACCTAGGCTCCCCCACTATCTCATGTAGTATAGGGAACCACACAATTGAGAATGCTTTGTTGGATTTAGGAGATAGTGTAAATCTATTACCTTACTCTGTTTTCGTGAAACTTGGAATATGAGAATTACACCCAACTCTAGTAGTGTTACAACTTGCAGATCGGTCCACGAAAATACCTCGTGGTATTGTGGAGGACGTGCTTATCCAGGTAGACAAGTTTTATTTTCATGTTAATTTCATTGTAATTGACACTCAACCAATACAGGATTCGAGGAAGCACATCCCCATTATTCTAGGCCGACCTTTCTTGGCAACTGCGGATGCTCACATTCAATGCAAGACTGGAAATATGCAGTTGTCCTTCGACAACATAACTATGGAGCTGAACATCTTCAACATTGCCAAACAACCTCACAGTGCAGATGATGGAATTATTGATGTGGATTTAATAGAAACAGTAGTTGATAATACATTTCTTTCAAACCTCAGTGATGATCCTTTACAAACATGTTTAACTCACTTTGGTTTTGATTTTGATATTGACAGATCAATCAATGAGGTCAACGCTCTACTTGACTCAGCACCATCCATGGACACTAATAAATGGAAGTCAAGAGTTGAACAACTAGCACCATCAAAGAAAAAACTGCATCCCATCATCAGAATCAACACCAAAACTCGAGCTCAAACTATTGCCTAACACATTGGAATATGCGTTTTTGAGAGAAGAAAGTTCTCTACTGGTAATCATCTCATCATCCCTCAATGACGAATAAAAAGATAAGTTGTTGGATGTTTTAAAAGAGCACAAATGAGCATTAGGATGAACCATAGCAAACATAAAAGGTATAAACCCAGTAGACTGAATGTATTACATTCACCTTGATGAAAATGCTAAATCTACTAGGGAAATGCAACGTTGGTTAAATCCTAATATGAAATAAGTTGTTAAAACTGAGTCTTTAAGCTATTAGATGCAAGTATCATTTACCCAATTTCTGATAGTTCATGGGTCAGTCCTGTACAAGTTGTCCCCAAAAAGTCAGGAGTCACAGTAGTTACGAACGCCGATAATGAATTGATACCCACTAGAGTGACTACAGGATGGCGTGTATGCATTGATTATAGAAAGTTGAATTCTGTCACACGTAAAGATCATTTTCCTTTACCATTTATCGATCAAATGCCTGATAGATTAGCAGGCCATGAATTTTATTGCTTTCTAGATGGTTACTCAGGATACAATCAGATCCCCATAGCACCAAAAGATCAAGAGAAAACCACTTTCACTTGCCCTTTTGGCACTTTTGCATATAAGAGAATGCCATTTGGATTATGTAATGCACCTGCTACATTTTAACGATGCATGTTAAGCATTTTTTCTGATATGGTTGAACAATTCCTTGAAGTCTTTATAAATGACTTTTCTGTTTTTGGTGACTCATTTGATCAATGTTTACATCATCTAACGTTAGTTCTGCAGAGATGTATCGAGAAGAACTTGGTCTTAAATTGGGAGAAATGCCATTTTATGGTAAAACAAGGTATTGTTCTCAGTCACATCATTTCAAGCAAAGGTATTGAGGTTGATAAAGCCAAGGTGGATCTCATTTTTAATCTTCCTCCACCTAAAACAGTTAGAGAAGTAAGATCTTTCCTTGGGCATGCTGGTTTCTATAGACGTTTCATTAAAGATTTTAGCAAAGTTTCTAGATCATTATGCAATCTATTTGCTAAGGATGTACCTTTTGTGTTTGATGATTCATGTCTTGTGGCGTTTGAAAAATTAAAGCGGTTGTTTACATCATCACCCATCATTCAACCCCCAAACTAGAGCTTACCATTTGAGCTCATGTGTGATGCATCTGATTATGCAGTAGGAGCAGTATTAGGGCAAAGATTTGATCGAATTCCCCATGTTATTTACTATGCTAGTATGACATTGAATGATGCACAATTGAACTATTCAACTACTGAAAAAGAAATGCTAGCAGTAGTGTTTGCATTAGAGAAATTTTGATCTTATCTCATTGGTTGTTAAATAATTATATTTACAAATCATGCTGCTCTTAAATATCTTCTCACGAAGAAAGATGTAAAAGTTAAACTAATTCGTTGGGTGTTACTTTTGCAGGAATTTGACTTGGAATTCAAAGATAAGAAAGGCACAGAAAATGTTGTGGCGGACCATCTCTCTCGTCTCCATTTTGACACAATTACAGAGCCATTAATATTGAATGAGTCATTTTCAGATGAACAATTAATGAGTGTGGAAGTATTACCTTGGTATGCTGATATAGGTAATTATCTTGTTACATGTAAACTTCCAGAGCATTGGATCAAGTAAGACAAGGCTAAATTCTTTGCAGAAATAAAGAATTTCTTTTGGGATGACCCGTATTTGTTCAAATATTGTGCAGACCAAATTGTTAGACGATGTGTCCCAGAAAGTGAAATTCAGAATATCCTTTCATTCTGCCATGAACAAGCTTGTGGAGGCCATTTTAGCGCTAAGAAAACAGCGGCTAAAGTTTTACAATGTGGTTTCTATTGGCCAATTATATTTCGAGACACTTACACTTTCTGTTCTTCATGTGATATGTGTCAACGAATGAGGAACATTACACGAAGGAACATGATGCCATTAAATCCAATTTTAGTGGTTGAGATTTTTGACGTATGAGGTATCGACTTCATGGGACCCTTTCCCCCTTCTTTTGGCCATTAATACATATTGGTTGCTGTTGACTACGTATCGAAATGGGTAGAAGCAATTCCATGCAGAACCAATGATCACAAGGTGGTGATTAGGGATGGCAAAATAACCCGGATAATCCTGGGCGGGTTGAACCCGGCTCGGAATGTAAAAAAATCCGGGTCCGGAATAAATTTTAGTAACCCGGATATATCCGGGTCCGGGTCCAGGTTTAGGTTAACCCGGACATCCGGAACCCGGACCCGAATATTTAATTTTAATATTATTTTTTAATTAATTTTATTGATTAATCTAGATGTATTATTTCTTGGAAATGTATTAATTTTTTATTTTTAGAATTTTAAAAATTGACATTAATTCATTGATCCGGGTTCAAAACTCGGAATCCGGAAACCCGAATTTTTCCGGGTTGAACCCGGACCCGGACCCGGGTGAAAAAATCCGGGTTAAAATCCGGGTCCGGGGAAAAGAAAATGGTATCAGGGTCCGGATCCGGAAAGACTAAACCCGGGCTCGGTACCCGGATTTTGCCATCCCTAGTGGTGATAGGAGTTTTGAAAAGCAACATTATTTCACGCTTTGGATTCCCTAGAGCAATCATCAGTGATGGTGGTGCCCACTTTTGTAATAAAGCATTCAAAGCTCTTTTGACAAAGTATTCAATCACACACAAAGTGGCGACCCCATATCATCCACAAACTGGTGGCCAAGTTGAGATCTCCAATCGAGAAATCAAGCACATATTAGAAAAGGCGGTGAGGCGAGACAGAAAAGATTGGTCATTAAGACTTGATGATGCATTATGAGCATATAGAACGGCTTTCAAGACCCCGATTGGGATGTCACCCTACAAGCTAGTGTAGTGTATGGAAAAGCTTGCCACCTACCTATGGAACTCGAGCATCGTGCGTATTGGGCCATCAAGAAATTCAACTTTGACATGCAGTAAGTTAGCTCAGAAAGAAGATTACAACTAGCAGAACTTGAAGAAATTCGCAATGACGCATACGAAAATGCCAAGATTTACAAGCAACGAATGAAAGTCTTCCACGATAAGCAAATTATGAGAAAATCGTTCACTCTAGGTCAAAAAATGTTTTTATTCAATTCTCGCTTGCACCTATTCCCAGGTAAGTTACGCTCTCGTTGGTTTGGCCCATTTATTGTACATACTATTTTTCCACATGGGGCAATTGAAATTAAGGACACAAAGAACGGTGTCACGTTTAAAGTTAATGGTCAAAGATTAAAGCCATATTTAGAGGACCAACCACATGGAGAAGACACCGAAATATATTTGAGTGACCCACCAGATTTGAATTGATTTTTTTTTTCTTTTCGTTGATTGATTTTTCTTTCTTTCTTTTTATTATTCTTTTGCTAATTGAAATTGTTTTTACATAAGTTTTACCATTAAGTTTTTTTCTTATCATTTTTAATCATGAGTACTATACCTAGACCGTTCCTCCTGAACATTCTTAAACCACTTCAACGTGTCAAAACTCATCTCAAAAGGCAGATTCAATTTTGTAAAACACATCATATTTGGGAATAACATACCCGCTGACATCCGTTGGTTAATTGAGGCTAAAGTACGATCGGCAAGTGAGTTACCTCCAAAATTTATTGCATACATCCTGGTTGTGGTAAAGAAAACTATGCAAGAAAACGACAAGCTCAAAGAATTTCTGTTGCTTGTCATAAGTGTGCCAGAATAAGATGCAATAAAAACCCATGTTCTTTAGGAATGGTGTCTAATAACAGGGAAGATAAGATTCAATTCATTAGGGATGGCTTGAATAAGGAGTCGTTGGATGATATCCTTTTGTCTCTTGAAACGCATCCCAGTGGATATGTGCAAGGAACGATTCTGCAGTTATGGCCATTATTCCAGAAAGAGCATGCACGATATAGTCTCGGGAATCTGACTATAAACGACCCTGTTTGCCAGTTTATAAGAAAACTAGATGGGAAGCCTATCCTCGACCCATAGAGGGCGCTCAAGCCGTTTCTGGACGTAAAACTAGAGGAAGATGTGAGCCACAGTCGCAACTACCTGTAAATATCCTTTTACTTTACTGTTATTTTATTTCACTGTTGTTTTATTGTTTGCTTTATTGTCTTTAATAATTTTGTTACTGTTTGCTTTTTTCTTTTTACTGTTTTCTTTTTGACTCGCGAGTCATGTGCTTTACACGTTATTTGACACTGACATGTTACCTCATACACAACTGTGACACACTATCACCAAGACTTTTAAATGTGATTTTTTTTGTCATGCTCTCCCAAATTGTTTTTTGAGGAGTATTCCAATGGCAGCTACTCCAAATAGACAATTCAAGAACATTTTTGTGCTTTCTGGATTTAACTATGGCAAACATAAAGAGTTCGTGGAGGCAGCCATAGATCTTGGTCGGAGCATAGCAGCGAGAAAATTACACTTGGTGTATGAAGGAGGTAACCGAGGGTTATAAAAAATGGTCTCAGAAGCAACTTTTATCAGAGGAAATCAAGTGTTAGGCATCATCCCAAGAGTCCTAAACCCATTGGGCAGTTCGTTTGACTCATCAACTGGGGAAGAGTTAGTCGTCTCAGGTATGCAAGAAAGAATAACTGAAATACTTAATCATGCTGATGCTTTTATTTTCCTTCCAGGAGATCTTGCAACGCTAGATGCACTTATCACACTAGCATCTTGGGCCCATCTGCACATCCACCAGAAACCCATTGGTTTGTTAAATGTCAATAACTTTTATGATGACTTTATCGCATTTCTTAACCATGCAATAAAAAACTATTTCATTCCCTCTAATGCGAAAAAACTCTTTATTTGTGCTCACACTGCTAATGAGCTACTTGATCTGTTACAAGCTTATAGACCGGAGCCAGACCCCTGGACCTTTGTGTTGGAGCGTCCAAATAATGATGGTAACAGTAGCCGTAGTAAGAAGTACAAATTAGATTTAACTCTCCGCCTGTAAATATTTTCTTCTGTGTTTCACCACTTAGGTGATGTCTTCTAAACTCTACTTCTTTCCTTTAAAATATTGAGGACAATGTTTCGTTCTGGTTGGGGGGAGGGAATAGTCGACAATTGTGGAATCTTGGTTAAGTTTTTACTAATTTTTTGTTGTAGAAACTAACTGTTGCTAACGTTTTGTGTTGAAAATGGCTAAATATGGAGTGTAGTGACTCTAGAAACGCATTTTCATCGTTTGAAAAAAAAATTAAAAAAAAAACAAAAAAATAAAAAAAATTCAGATATTTTTTCTTTATTAAGTTTTTATGCTCATTTTTCTTCTTCTTTTTAATTTCTCCTCTATGAATATACATTTTCTAACTTTTGAGTCGAAAATGGTTGAATATGAAGTATAGTGCCTCTAGAAACGCATCTTCTTTGTTAAAAAAAAAATCATTTTTTTTAATCATTTTAAGTGTAACTTTTCTAATTAGTTTTTATACATCATTTTCACATTTCTACATTCATATTTTCCTTTCATGTTTAGAATAGGTTGGGGGGTAGAATGTTGTTTGAAAAACAAATTGTGTGATTTGTTTTAACATTGGATGACATGATTAATTTCAAATTTTAGTATTTGTATTATCTTTGGTTTTAAGTAATGTTACACTATGTTTGCTACTTTATATGTTGATATCGGAGACAAATATGAGTTGCTTGAAGGAATTAGCATGTCATAAATAAGTGCCAAGTGAGTTTTTGAGCCTATCATTTTTCTTGGAGAGTAACCCTTTTGCCCATTCTTTATACAGCTTAGCAGTTTATTATTGTAAACACGATCTCTAGATTTCTTTTGAGTTAACCCTTAAAAAAAAAAAGTGTGTTGTTACATTTGGAGGCCTATTTAACTAGTAGATATGGACGATTATTTAGAGCCCTAAAAGACGATGGAAATGCCATTTTTGATCCGTTTGAGCCTTAAAAAAAAACTTTTATTTGTTAAACTTATCATCTTGATCCACTCTGATTTGGAGTATTACCCAATGTCTTATAAGTTCCATCACATATTTATGTTTGAGAAAATTGTAAATAATTATTTTGTTTAGTGAAGTTATGCAAAAAAAAAAAAGAAAAAAAAACAAAAATTACTGTTTCAAAAAAAAAGAAGAAAGAAAAAAATAATAATAATATGTGAAATCCACCTTGCAACTTCCAAAAAAAAAACATTCTCTGCATTTTTCTCAAACATACACTGTGTTCTCAAACATACACGTTACGTCCTAATAAAAGTCCTTGATTTTAGGGAACTATAGTCTGAAGTAGAAGCTAGTTATATGGGATAAAAAGATGTAGTAGTTAAAAAAAAAGATAAATAAATTGGGTTGACTAGCATTTTTATTTGATTTGATATCGTATTATTTCTAAGCTGAGGGCATATTTCTTTCATCTTGGTGAGAGCATGTGATATTACTTCTTTATTATTTTCTCTCTCAAGTACCATTCATTGGAGTGACTATTTTTATTGGGTTTAATTTCTTTATGAGAGTGTCACTACTTCCAGTGAGATTTTGGGATTTGACATGTCATTCTTGAAAGTAGCTATAACAAAGTGTACTGGGCTGATTCATGTGGATGGTTGATATCGGTGTGATGTTGCTTTAGACTGGAGATAATGCTTATACTTTTATTTGATTGCTATCATTAATCGATTGAATAAACATTAGTATTTCTAAAAAAAAAATATTTTGAATTTGAATTTTTTTTCACTTTATTTGCTAGAGACTAGCAATAAGCTGGTTGGGGGGTGTGTTGAGTGATAGAAAATATATATTTATAAAGGAGAAAACCGTTATTTTACATTTCAAGTCCTACTAACAACCCTTACTTTTATGTATTTAACCTTCTTGTGATTCAATTACGTGTGTTTTATTTTAATTAAGTAATTTATGTATTTTAGGGGTATTATAGTCATTTCCTAACACTTTTGAACTCAGGACGGTCGAAAACCTTAGGAGGGGCATAAAAGGAAAAATGACACTATTCACATGTACGGTATTATTCACGTGTACGGAACTGTCTACGAACTGTTCACGACACTGTTCACATAGACGGATCATGATGTGGCATTGACTGATGAGGTGTCACGATCTTGTTGGACTAAAATTCTTATGTACTATTGATGGTGACATGGCAGCATATCAGTGGACGAAAAATCTCGCGTACGGTACATGCATCACACAGGATTAATTTCAACCAAACTGCGTTACTGTTCAACACAGGTCAAACCGTGTTACTGTTCATCCACGTGGTCAAACCGCGTACTGTTGACTGATGATGTGGCACAATCCTAAGCGTCCAAACTGTTTTTAATCCGATGGTCATGATTTACTCCATGTATCTATAAAAAGGGGCCTCCCCTCCTAATTTGATAGCTCTGAATCCATTTTTGGGATTCATTTTCTATAATTCCTTCTCCATCTTGTATTTTCCTCATATTTTAATAAATTTTCATTTTACCCCTACTTCAATTATGAGTAGCTAATTTCCTTTCAAGCTTGGGTTGAAGGTGAAGTCTCAACATGTGTCATGAGCTTTATTTGGTAAATTTATTTTCTCTTCCCCTCTAGTTTTTGTGGATGTTTTGACTTCTCGTTGACAAATAATACTAATATTGTCTAGTACCGCCTTGGTTTCACCGGTCCTCTAGTACAAGGTTATTATTATTTAGCACGATAAGCCCTTAGCACCATATTGATTAGAGCATGGTTCATGAGGTGTGGATTCCCCCCTCATGATTTAATTGGTATTAATAAGGAATATTTAGCCCATGATGCATGTTGATACGGATCCAGATACCCAAGTACGTCATTTCAATAGAATTCTCTTCAATTTATTCTCGCCATTTCAATTCCAATTTTAGAATTTATTCTCGCCATTTTAATTTTAATTTTAGCATAATCCAAATCATTTTCAACGCAAATCCAATCACTCATTTACAAAATTAATTTTATACACAATTAAAATCCACCTCCTCATGGGATCGACACTCGTCACCATTAGTCTATTCTACAATAGATTCGTGTGCTTGCGAGTACTTTAAAATTTGCACAACATGTAGCAGACAGAATCGACAGATGTTGCAGTAATGAAATCATCAAAATTACCACATTTGATGGCTTTGAGGAATAAGATGTTGCAATAAACCAGATAAATTAGATGGAAGGAAAGCATCTGATAGACATAACAGATTTGTTGAGCATCTGAATCTTTCAGACAGGGAAGTAAAAACAACTTTACCATCTATTGAATCATCTTCTAGTCTTGAATTAAATTGTTACTCTCACATTTGAAATATGCATATCTTGGTCAAAATAACACACTCACTATAATCATTTCTTCTACTTGGATGCAGGTCAAGAACAGAGCCTAGTAGATGTGCTTGGAAAATACAAAAGAGTAATTGGATGGACCATGACAAATATCAAAGGGATAAACCCATCCATATGCATGCATAAAATTTTGTTAGAAGACTGTTACAACAATTCAGTAGAGCAATAGAGAAGGTTAAACTTTATTATGAAGGAAGTGGTGAAGAAAGAAATCATTAAATAGTTAGATGCTGGAATTATATACCCGATATCAGACAGCTCGTGGGTGAACCCAGTCCAGTGTGTTCCAAAGAAGGGAGGAATGACAGTGATAGCAAATGGGAAGAATGAACTTATCCCTACGAGAACAGTGACTGGATGGAGAGTATGTATATATTACAGGAAGCTCAACAAAGCCACAAGGAATGATCACTTCTCACTCTCATTCATAGATCATATGTTGGATAGACTTGCTGGAAAACAATACTATTGTTTCCTTGATGGGTATTCAGGCTACATCCAAATTGGTATAGCTCTAAAGATCAGGAAAAGACTACATTTACTTGTCCTTATGGAATTTTTGCCTTTAGAATGATGCCATTTGATTTGTGCAATACTCCAGTAATTTTTCAGAGATGTATGATGTCTATTTTTTCTGATATGGTGGAGCAAACATTAGAAGTTTTCATGGATGACTTCTCAGTTTTTGGAGAGACATATACTGATTATTTACACAACTTGGAAGAAGTTCTTAAAAGATGTGAGATGACTAACTTAGTACTCAATTGGGAAAAATGCCATTTCATGGTGCAAGAAGGCATAGTGTTGGGTCATAAGGTGTTGAAGAATGGTATTGAGGTAGACAAAGTAAAGATAGAAGTAATAGATAAATTGTCACCTCCCACTTCAATAAAGGGTATTATGAGTTTTTGGTCATGTTGGATTTTATAGAAAATTCATTAAGGACTTTTTCAAGGTAGCTAAATAATTATGCTCATTGCTGGAACGAGACTGTTGTGCAAATTTTATTGAACGCGCAAGTACACTAATCTATTGTACTATAGATCAATGGTGACGAGTGTCGATCCCACGAGGAGGTAGATTTTAATTATATATAGAATTAATTTTGTAAATGGGTGGTTGGATTTGTGGTGAAAATGATTTGGATTATCCTAAAATTGGAATTGAAATGACAAGAATAAATTCTAAAATTGGAATTGAAATGGCGAGAATAAATTGAAGAGAATTATATTGAAATGACGTACTTGGGTATCTGGATCCGTATCAACATGCATCATGGGCTAAATAATCCTTATTAATGCCAATTAAATAATGAGGGGGAAATCCACACCTCATGAACTACGCTCTAATCAATATGGTGCTAAGGGCTTATCGTGCCAAATAATAATAACCTTATACTAGGTGGCCGGTAAAACCAAGGCGGTACTAGACAAGATTAGTATTATTTGTCGACGAGAAGTCAAAACATCCACAAAAACTAGAGGGGAAGAGAAAATAAATTTACCAAATAAAGCCCATGACACATGTTGAGACTTCACCTTCAACCCAAGCTTGAAAGAAAATTAGCTACTCATAATTGAAATAGGGGCAAAATGAAAATTTATTAAAATACATATAAAATACAAGATAGAAAAGAAATTACAGAAAATGGATCCCAAAAATGGATTTAAAGATATCAAATTAGGGGGGAGAGGCCCCTTTTTTATAGATACATAGAGTAAATCATGGCCATCGGATTAAAAACAGTTTGGACACTCAGGATTGTGCCACGTCATCAGTCAACAGTACGCGGTTTGAGCACGTGAATGAACAGTAACATGGTTTGACCCAGGTTGAACAGTAACGCGGTTTGGTTGAAAATAATCCTGTGTGATACATGTACCGTACGCGAGATTTTTCGTCCACTGATATGCTGTCACGTCACCATCAACAGTACATAAGAATTTTAGTCCACCAGGATCATGACACCTCATCAGTCAATGCCACGTCATCGATCCGTTTATGTGAACAGTGTCGTAAACAGTAACGTAAACAGTACTGTACACGTGAATAGTATCGTACATGTGAATAATGCTATTTTTCCTTTTGTGCCCCTCCTAAGGTTTTCGATCGTCCTGAGTTTAAAAGTGATGTCCGTTTTGCCGTCTGATCTCTCCTTTATTGTGAAATGACTATAATGCCCCTAAAATACATAAATTACTTAATTAAAATAAAACACACGTAATTGAATCACAAGAAGGTTAAATACATAAAAGTAAGGGTTGTTAGTAAGACTTGAAATGTAAAATGATGGTTTTCTCCTTTATAAATATGCATTTTCTAACATTCAACACATTCCCAACCAGCTTATTGCTAGTCCCTAGCGAATAAAGCAAAAATAAAATTCAAATTAAAAAAAAATATATTTTTTTAATAGAAACACTCGTGTTTATTCAATCAGATTAATGATAGCAATCAAATAAAAGTATAAGCATTATCTCCAGTCTAAAGAAACATCACACCCACATCAACCTTCCACATGAATCAGCCCAGTAGACTTTGTTATAGCTACTTTCAAGAATGACATGTCAAACCCTAAAATCTCACTAGAAGTAGTGACACTCTCACAAAGAAATTAAACCCAATAAAAATAGTCACTCCAATGAATGGTAATTGAGAGAAAATAATAAAGAAGTGATATCACATGCTCTCACCAAGATGAAATAAATATGCCCTCAGCTTAAAAATAATACGATCTCAAGTCAAACAAAAATGCTAGTCAACCCAATTTATTTATCTTTTTTTTTTAAATTTATTTATTATTTTTTATTATGCACCACTACATCTTTTTAGCCATATAACTAGCTTCTACTTCAAACTATAGTTCCCTAAAATCAAGATGGACTTTTATTAGGACGTAACGTAGGCTAGGGACATGGCTAACAAAGAAGGGAAATAAGGAAAATAAAGTGTATGTTTGAAAAAAATACAGAGAAATTTTTTTTTTGAAGTTGCAAGGTGGATTTCACCTATTATTGTTATTTTTATTCTTTTGAAACAACAACTTTTGTTTGGTTTGGTTTTTTTTTTTGCTTTTATTTGGCATATCTTCACTGAACAAAATAATTATTTACATTTTCTCAAACATAAATAGGTGATGAAACTTATAAGACATCGGGTAATACTCTAAATCGGAGTGGGTCAGGATGATAAGTTGACAAAGAAAAGGTTTTTTTTTTAAAGGCTCAAAAGAATTAACTATAGATATTTAATAAAAGGGATGGCTAGAAAGGTTCAAACTGGATCAAAGATGGCCTTTCTATCGTCTTTTAAGGCTCTAAATAATCATCTATATCTACTAGTTAGATGGGCCTCCCAATGTAGCAACACACATTTTTTTTCTTTTTCTTCTTTTTTTTATTTTACAATTTTTTTTAAGGATTACTCTCCAAGAAAATGATAGGCTAAAAAATTGTGCTTGGCACTTATTTATGACATGTTCATTCCTTTAAGCAACTTATATTTGTCTCCGACATCAACATGTAAAGTAGCAAACATGGCATAACATCACTTTAGACCAAGGATAATACAAATACTAAAATTTAAAATTAATCATATCATCCAATGTTAAAATAAATCACACAATTTTTCTTTTGTTTCAAACAACATTCTACCCCCCAACCTATTCTAAACATGAAAGGAAAATATGAATGCAGAAATGTGAAAATGATGCAGAAAAACTAATTAGAAAAGTTACACTTAAAATGATGGAAAAACAAAATGAATTTTTTTCTAACTTAGAAGATGCGTTTCTAGAGGCACTACACTCCATATTCAACCATCTTTGACTCAAAAGTTGGAAAATGTATATTTATAGAGGAGAAATTAAAAAGAAGAAGAAAAATGAACTTAAAAACTTAATAAAGAAAAACGAAAATGTCTGAATTTTTTTGTTTTTTTTATCTTTATTTTTTCAAACGATGAAGATGTGTTTCTAGAGTCACTACACTCTATATTCAGACATCTTCAACACAAAATGTTAGCAACAGTTAGTTTCTTCAACAAAAAATCAGTAAAAACTTAACCAAAATTTTATAATTGTCGACTATTCCCTCCCCCCAGCTAGCACGAAATATTGTCCTCAATATTTTAAAGGAAATAAGTAGAATTTAGAAGACATCACCTAGATGGTGCAACACAGAATAAAATATTTACAAGCGGAGAGTGAAATCTAATTTGTACTTCTTACTGCTGCTACTGTTATCATCATTATTTGGACGCTCCAACACAAAGGTCCAGGGGTCTGGCTCCGGTCTATAAGCTTGTAACAGATCAAGTAGCTCATTAGCAGTGTGAGCACAAATAAAGAGTTTTTTCGCATTAGAGGGAATGGAATAATTTTTTATTGCATGGTTAAGAAATGCGATAAAGCCATCATAAAAATTATTGACATTTAACAAACCGATAGATCAAGTAGCTCATTAGCAGTGTGAGCACAAATAAAGAGTTTTTTCGCATTAGAGGGAATAGAATAATTTTTTATTGCATGGTTAAGAAATGCGATAAAGCCATCATAAAAATTATTGACATTTAACAAACCGATAGGTTTCTGGTGGATGTGCAGATGGGCCCAAGATGCTAGTGTGATAAGTGCCTCTAGTGTTGCAAGATCTCCTGAAAGGAAAATGAAAGCATAAGCATGATTAAGCATTTCAATTATTCTTTCTTGTATACCTGAGACGACTAACTCTTCTCTAGTTGATGAGTCAGATGAACTGCCCAATGGTTTTAGGACTCTTGGGATGATGCCTAACACTTGACTTCCTCTGATAAAAGCAGCTTATGAGACCATTTTTGATAGCCCTCGGTTACCTCCACCATACACCAAGTGTAATTTTCTCTCTGCTATACTTCGACCAAGATCTATGGCTGTCTCAACAAACTCTTTATATTTGCCATAGTTAAATCCAGAAAGCACACAAATTTTCTTGAATTGTCTATTGGGAGTAGCTGCCATTGGGATACTTCTCAAAAATAATTTGTGAGTGCTTGACAAAAAAAGTCACATTTAAGAGTCTTGGTGACAGTGGGTCACAGTTGTGTATGAGGTAACATGTAGTGTCAAATAACGTGTAAAGCACATGGCTTGCGAGTCAAAAAGGAAACAGTAAAAAGGAAAAAAACAAACAGTAATAAAATTATTAAAAATAGTAATGCAAACAATAAAACTACAGTGAAATAAAATAACAGTAAAGTAAAAGGATATTTACAGGTAGTTGCGACTGTGGCTCATATCTTCCTCTGGTTTTACGTCCAGAAACGGCTTGAACGCCCTCTATGGGTCGAGGATAGGCTTCCCATCCAGTTTTCTTATAAACTGGCAAATAGGGTCGTTTATAGTCATATTCCGAGACTATATTGTGCATACTCTTTTTGAAATAATGGGCATAACTGGAGAATCGCTCCTTGTACATATCCACTGGGATGCGTTTCAAGAGACAAAAGGATATCATCCAATCAGTCCTTATTCAAGCCATCCCTAATGAATTGAATTTTATCTTCCCTATTATCAGACAACATTCCTAAAGAACATGATTTTTTACCGCAACTCATTCTGGTACATTTATGACAAGCAACAGAAATTCTTCGAACTCGTCGTTTTCTTGTATAATTTCCTTTACCACAACCAGGCATGTATGCAATAAATTTTAGAGGTAACTCACCTGTCAATCGTACTTTCGCCTCAATTAACCAACGGATATCAGCATGCATGTTATTTCTCATGAGTAATCGCATGCGTTCGGACCGAGCTTTATAAATCGTAAGGAGGGCATTCTGAGGAAGTGAAGGGAATCGCTTGTGAAGTTTTGCTAGAATCTCATTTCTGTCCATACTTTTGCCTCAGAATATCAGTTATGGGAAACTGAAGTAACCGACTTGATTGTCACGGAGTACCATTATCCGCCACTTCACCGGGGTAACAAACTAAAGCACACAAACAGAAAAACAAATTAAAACACACAAAGGAAATTAAAATCGTCATCTTATTGAATTTACCTCAAGCTCCAACTGGATGTCGTAAACACTTCTCTCAATGTCTCTGAGTTGGCTTTCTAAACCCTCAACATAGGCTACTAACTCTGTTGGTTGTAGAGCCCAAATATGATGTCTTTTACAAAATTGAATCTGCTTTTTGAGATGCGTTTTGACACGTTGAAGTTGTTTAAGAATGTTCAAGAGGAACGGTCTAAGTAAGGTACTCATGATTAAAAATGATAAGAGAAAACTTAATAGTTAAACAAACACACTTTTGCAAAAAATAATTTCAATTAGCAAAAGAATAATATAAAGAAAAAAATCAAATCAACGAAAAGAAAAAAAATCAATTCAAATCTGGTGGGTCACTCAAATTTATTTCGGTGTCTTCTTCATATGGTTAGTACTCTAGATATGGCTTTAATCTTTGACCATTAACTTTAAATGTGACACCGTTCTTTGGATCCTTAATTTCGACCATCGAGAGCGTAACTTACCTAGGAATAGGTGCAAGCGAGAATTGAATAAAAGCACTTTTTGACCTGGAGTGAAAGATTTTCTCATAATTTGCTTGTCATGGAAGACTTTCATTTGTTGCTTGCAAATCTTGGCATTTTCGTATGCGTCATTGCGAATTTCTTCAAGTTCTGCCAGTTGTAATATTCTTTCTGAACTGGCTTGCTGCATGTCAAAGTTGAATTTCTTGATGGCTCAATACGCACGATGCTCGGGTTCCACAGGTAGGTGGCAAGCTTTTCCATACACTAGCCTGTAGGGTGACATCTCAATTGGGGTCTTGAAAGCCGTTCTATATGCCCATAATGCATCATCAAGTCTTAATGACCAATATTTCCTGTCTGGCCTCTGAAGGACAACATTTGTCCATGAGGTTCCTAAAATCTCAACTTTTGTGCAGTAAAATTAAAACGGACGGCGGAAGATCTAGAAACCTCGGATCGGCTTCATTCAAAAACGAAACTCAAGAGGAAAGATTGAAGTTTAATTACTTCACTTGCAGTTTCGAAAAAGACTTCGTGAGGTAGGAGAAAACGACTGAAAACAGCAAGCTACGAACACTGTCCAGAAAATAGAGCTCTGCACGAACAGCTTCTGTTTTGCCACGATCTGAGATCCTTAAGCACCCCAATTGTGATGCCTCTAATTAGTCCACACGTAGAAATGTTTTAGGAGTTCATAGGATTTGGAATCTCAAAATTTCGTTTAGAAATGGGAGAGATAATGATGAAACATGAATGCTAGTTCATGATGATTCATCCCACCAAATAAAGCTACCATTATCTCTAATAATGGCACCAAACATTATCATGTGCTAGACCCACCCACTTAGCTATTATTTTTTGAAAGTGATCTTATCACTTAAATAAATTATTTAATCAAATAAATAAATAGCTAAATTAATTAATTAACCCCATTTTGATCAAATCAAATGGTTAAATGTGGGCTCATTTTGTGACATGTTCTAATGCTTTCTCTTAATCCATATTAGATCCAATAAAAGCCCAAAATTCTAAACCCAAAAATGGTTTAGAAGTCCATAATCATATATGAACCCGAACATGTCCAAAATGGTCATTTTACGTGCTCGAAATTACATAATGTTTAATGGAGGATTTACGAAATTTATTTTGTTCCTTAAACTATTTATGGAACATCTAAATTTCTATCTTAAATCATATTTAAGATATATTTATATATATACTTATTCTCAATGAATTATAATATAAATATTGATTTTCCTAAAAATAGGAAATTTAACTTCTCATTTTTTAGTAACTCCTTTTTCATTTCTAATTAGTGTGTAACCTTTTAGGTTCTTAGTTATAAGGTAGTAGAACTATTTTAATGATAACTCTTTATTCATTAAACGATGCTAAACTCTTTAGTCATCAATTAGAACTCTTCTAATGACCTTAAGATGCATTGATAATACGCTTTACCAATATTGATCTTAAGGTTTCTATAAGTCATGAGTGACACATAGCAGTATATCACAACCATCCAAATAACAAGAATTGTTGGATCTATAGGACCTATTCCATTGTATCTCTATGTCTTGATCTCTTCATCATCCATGTCCAGAGAAAAGCACGGCTTATGGTTTATTATGTTAAGCACTTATGCTTTATCTCAAAATAAATCTAAATGAACTTGACATGAAAATATAATTTGAACTCCTTCAAATATATTTCACCTTGGCCAAGGATTTCTCATACCAATTCATATTATCTCATAGGGACATCCTTTTTGTATATTACAAAGTGATGAATTTCATATTGGCCATACACTTGTCTTCATACATAGCCAACCATGGCAGCTATTGCTAGATCTCTTCCGTGATTAGGAATCAATCATTGTGCTTTCACATATCAGAGATGTCTATGTATAAGACATTTGTTATGCCTCAGGTCTAAAGACCATTACTAAACATAGTGTCTAATACAATGTATAATAAGCCATTAACACTCAAAATCATATGGCTTACTATATTTGGTCAAGTTCAGTAAACTTGTTCTCTCAACAAGTACCTATGCGTTTGACTTGACAGCTCATGTCAATGATATCCATTAACACTCAAAACTATATGGCTTACTATATTTGGTCAAGTTCAGTAAACTTGTTCTCTCAACAAGTACCTATGCGTTTGACTTGACATCTCATGTCAATGATATGAAACTCACTATCCATTTTAGTATCACATACCATAAGGAGTCATAACACATACTAGTGTTTATAGGAATTTATAATGTCCAATTATAAATCCACCACTAGGAACTATTTTAGAAGTATAGTACAAAGGATACACGTTTCATATTCTCGACAAACTCGAGAATGTGTTCCTTAACTATTTTACTTCTTGGACTATATTCATTAAATTAATTTATGAATATTGATAACTTTGCCATTTTATAAATATCAAAATGCTATTCAAATACAATAATACCCTAAACAAACAAACACCATTTGATTGGCCTTTAGGGCATATTACTAACAATCTCCCACTTGCACTAAAGCGAATCGCTATGGTATCTTATACCCATCTTCTCAAGATGACGATCTAACTGCTGTTGACTAAGTGCTTTAGTCAGAGGATCTGCAGTGTTATCAGCGGAGGCTACTTTCTGCATAGTGATATCACTCATTCCAATGATTTCTCTGATAATGTGATATCCTCTCTCAATGTGTTTGGACTTCTGGTGAGACCTTGGTTCCTTAGCTTGTGCTATAGCTCCATTGTTGTCGGAATATAATGATATTAGCAACACAATGGTTGGAACCACTCCAAGTTATTGAATAAACTTTCATATCCAAACAGCTTCTTTTGCTGCATCTGATGCAACTATATATTCCGCTTCAGTGGTAGAATCTGCAGTAGTTGTTTGCTTAGAACTTTTCCAGCTTACTGCTCTACCATTGATAGTGAATAAAAATCCTGATGTAGATTTTCTGTCGTCTACATCTGACTGGAAATCTGAATCTGTGAAGCCTTCAATTTTTAGCTCACCCTCTCCATATATTAAGAATAAATCTTTAGTTCTTCTTAAGTACTTAAAGATATTCTTAACTGCGGTCCAATGTTCCTCACTCGGATTACTCCAGTATCTGCTAGTGACACTCACTGCATGAGTTATATCCGGTCTAGTACATAACATAGCATACATAAGACTTCCAATTGCAGAAGCATATGGAATCTTATTCATTTGCTCTCTCTCATCATAAGTTTTAGGACTCATGCTTTTAGAGAGATGAATTCCATGTCTGAAGGGTATAAAACCCCTTTTGGAATCCCACATATTAAATTTTTTTAATATCTTTTCTATGTACTTAGCTTGACATAGACATATTAATCTTCTGGATTTATCTCTATAAATCATGATTCCCAAGATATACATTGCATCTTCTAGATCTTTCATGGAGAAGTTTTGAGAAAGCCAAATTTTGACAGAAGATATTTGTCCAATGTCATTTCCTGTAAGCAATATGTCATCTACATATAGCACAAGGAAAGTTATTGCACTCCCACTGACCCTTTTATAAACACATGGTTCATCCTCATTCTTGATGAAACTAAATGATTTGATTGCATCATCAAATCGGATGTTCCAGCTCCTGGAGGCTTGTTTTTGCCCATAAATGGACTTTCTTAGCTTACATACTTTATAAGGATTTATCTTAGATTCAAAACCACAAGGTTGTATCATATAGATATCTTTCTCAATATACCCATTAAGAAATGCAGTTTTGACATCCATTTGCCAAAAATCTCATAGTCATAATATTCTGCTATAGCCAATAAGATTATGATGGACTTTAGCATGGCTACTGGTGAAAAGGTTTCCTCATAGTCGATACCTTGTATTTGACGATAACCTTTAGCTACCAACCTTGCTTTATAGGTCTCTACCTTTCCATCTAAGCCTATATTCCTCTTGAAGATCCACTTGCATTCGATAGGTATAATACCTTCGGGTGGATCCACTAGAGTCCAGACTTGGTTGGTTCTCATAGAGTCCATCTCTAAATCCATGGCTTCAAGCCATTTCTTAGAGTCAATATCTAATATTGCCTCTTCGTAACTAGTAGGATCATCTCTATGATCCGTATCACCCAATAAAAATATATCGTTCATCTGATGAAGAAAACCATATCTTTCTGGTGGGTGAATTATCTTACTAGATTTACGGAGCTGCTGTGTTCCTTGTGTTTGTACTTGAACAGTCTCTTCATTGGATTTATCCTCATTAGAATTCTCAATAAATTCTAATTTTCTTCCTTGTCCACCTTCTTGAATAAACTCTTTTTCAAGAAATATGGCATTTCTACTGACCAATACCCTTTGGTCAGATTTGATGTAAAAGTAATAACCCAAAGTTTCCTTTGGGTATCTAATGAACCTCCCACTATCCGCTTTAGCTTCAAGTTTCTCACTCTTGAGTCTCTTGATAAAAGCAGGACATCCCCAAATCCTAAGATGATTTAGGCTTGGTTGCTTACCATACCATATCTCATATGGTATTTTAGGTACAGACTTGGAAGGTACTCTGTTTAGTACATATGTTGCAGTAAGGAGAGCATATCTCCAAAGAGAAATTGGTAAGTCTACATAACTCACCATTGATCACATCATGTCTAACAGTGTGCGATTTCTCCTCTCATATACTTCGTTAAGCTCTGGTGTACCTGAAGGTGTCAATTGTGAAACAATACCATTTTCTTTAAGGTAAGACTAGAATTCTCTACTGAGATATTCACCACCTCGATCTGATCGTAGGGTTTTAATAACTTTTCCAGTCTGTTTCGCTACTTCATTTCGGTATTCTTTGAACTTTTCAAAGGCTTCAGATTTATACTTCATTAAGTATACTGAACTATACCTTATTAAGTATACTGAACTATACCTTGAGTGATCGTCGATAAAAGTTATGAAGTAGTAATATCCACCCTTTGCCATTTCATTAAATGGCCCACATACATCAGTATGTATTAGTTCAAGTAAATCAGTGGCCCTTGTACTTCGTCCAACGAAGGGTGCCTTGGTCATTTTTCGTTGAAGACATGATTCACAAGTTGGATAAGGTTCTAAACCAAATGGACCTATTAGTCCATCGTTAGCCAATTTTGTGACTTTATCTTCTCCAATATGACCTAGCCTTAAATGCCACTTATATTTGGGGCTTATTTCTTCTCTTGCATGTTTATGTGTTATGGTATTTACATTCACAACATACTCATTATTTTCTTTCATGTTTAGTACATATAGATCATTATCTAAAGTACCTTGTGCAACATATTTATTCTCATGATAAATATTACAAATTTTATTTCTGAAATAAAATTCATAATTGTCTTTGCATAAACATGAAATTGAAACTATGTTCCTTACAGCAGAAGGAACAAATAAACAATCATTCAAACTTATTACATGCCCAGATGTCATTTTTAAGAAAAATGTCCCTATAGCTGAGACAGCAACCATTGCTTCATTTCCCACTCTAAGAGACACTTCTCCTTGTTTAAGTCTTCTACTTCTTTTCAGATCCTACATTGACATACAAATATGTGTGGTTGCAGCAGAATCTAAAATCCAAGAAGTAGAATGAATGATTGAAATGTTAGTTTCAATAATGAGCATACCTTAAGAAGGATTCTCTTTAGGCTTGACTTTCAAGATGTTGAGGTAAGCTTTGCAATTCCTCTTCCAATGCCCATCCTTACCGTAATGGAAACATTTTCCCTTGTCATTGGGCTTATTAGCTTTCCCCTTTTTAATCCCACTTTTAGCCTTGGGTTGAAACTTTTTCTTTTTACCCTTTTTAGTTGAGGGCCCTTCTATAGCCATAACATTTTTTGGCTTCTTTATGCAAGTTTCAGCAGTATTAAGTATCTTTAGCAGTTCAGCAAGACTGCACTCCATTTTATTCATGTTAAAATTCATGATAAATTGAGAGAATGAGTCTGGCAAGGACTGTAGGATAAGGTTGATAGCTAATTCCCCATCCATTGAGAAATTAAGAGCTTCCAGCTGCTCTATATAGTCAATCATTTTGAGTACATGCTCATTGACCGATCCTTCAGTCATTTTCATTCTGAACAGTTTCTTAGATATCTCATATCTAACTGTTCTGCTTTGTTCACCATACAACTCTTGTAGATGAAGTATCATGGAACTTGCATTAGGCATATTTTCATGTTGCCTTTGTAGTTCATTGGACATCGAAGCCAATATATAGCTTTTAGCACTTAGGTCATCATCTTGCCACTTCTGATTAGTGATACGTTCTGCCTCACTTGCTCCCTCAGAAATTTCATTTGGCTTAGGTGTATCAAGAACATAGCTAATTTTCTCATAATTAAGAACAATTCTTAAATTTCTGAACCAATCAACGTAATTGGGTCCCGTCAAACGGTAGTTTTCCAGAATTCGTGCCAATGGATTATTCATTATTAAATATTTCTGCACAAAGTATAAATTAAATTATTAGCATTTTATTTTATTATAATCTATTTGATTTTGGTCTTTAAACCAAATAGTACCTCCTACTATTTTATCATTTCATTACACTCCCATATGTAAGAAACGGAAACTCTCATTGGTAAAAGTTTCTAGTAGGAATCAGATTCTCATTAGCCTAAGTTTACCTCACCTAACAGTTCTTGGCTTACTTATTATAATGAGTAGGTAACTCTTACCAAATGCATCTCATGCATGTACCGATTATCTTTCGGCCTCTAAATCATTAATACCTCACCTAACAGTTCTTAGTATAAATGATTTAGTTAAGTTTACCCTAATACCCTTGCATATTTTTAAAACATCTTACTAACCTCACCTAACAGTTCTTGGTAGCTTAATGTATGAATTACGCATCATCGCATGATATATGGTTTATTTTCAACATTTTAATGAATGAGTAGCCCATGTATCCATGACAACTAGCCCAAGCATAAAATATTTTAAATATTCCATTGGTATTAGTAGGCCATAATGGATATTCTCAATATTCATCATTACAACTTAACAATAATTATGTTTATTTAATAAGGGAGTATTTGGTCATTATTATGGTCTCACTTTTTAGCATGTTATTCCATTTTAAATAATCAAATATGTCTAAGCACCCTAATATACATCTCATGCATATTATAGACAAACCAACTAAGGATGATCATGGAATTTTATCAAACCAATTTGAGCCAAAATTGGTTTTAAGGTCCACCTAGGTATCAAGCAAATAATAATAATTATGAGATATCTCATGCCTCAAATTATCAAGCAAACAATAATGATTATGAGACATCTTATGCCTCAAATTATTACAATTACAAATTTCTATTTGAATGGCCAAAATATCATTGGAAGTGCTGCAACGATCCATAGTCTTCTTGCTCCAACCTCCAAGGCATCGTAAATCCGTCGTTCCTCCTTTTACAATCATCTCGCTTGTAGAAATTACATATTTAGAAGAATTGGGGTACAAATTTAGGGGTAATGGGATACAATCAGATCTTAATAGAAGGAGAGACATGCAAGTCCCTATTTAAAAATATTACAACCATTTAAGCCTTTAGAAATCAGCCAAATCAACAAATAAATCAATAGCTCATTCAATCACGCATATATTCAATCATCACATGACATAAATAAATCATAAAATATCTAGGTCTTTCCATGATCATCCTTCATGCTATTATAAATGGAAATAACATAAATCATGCTTCAAAATTTCGAAATTGAATGAAGATGGCTCTGATACCACTTGAAGGACAACATTTGTCCATGAGGTTCCTAAAATCGCAACCTTTGTGCAGTAAAATTAAAACGGACGGCGGAAGCTCTAGAAACCTCAGATTGGCTTTATTCAAAAACAAAAATCAAGAGGAAAGATTGAAGTTTAATTACCTCACTTGCAGTTTCGAAAAAGACTTCGTGAGGTAGGAGAAAACGACTGAAAACAGCAAGCTACGAACACTGTCTAGAAAATAGAGCTCTGCACGAACAGCTTCTGTTTTGCCACGATCTGAGATCCCTAAGCACCCCAATTGTGATGTGCTAGGAGTTCATAGGATTTGGAATCTCAAAATTTCGTTTAGAAATGGGAGAGATAATGATGAAACATGAATGCTAGTTCATGATGATTCATCCCACCAAATAAAGCTACCATTATCTCTAATAATGGCACCAAACATTATCATGTGCTAGACCCACCCACTTAGCTATTATTTTTTGAAAGTGATCTTATCACTTAAATAAATTATTTAATCAAATAAATAAATAGCTAAATTAATTAATTTCGTAATTAATTAATTAACCCCATTTTGATCAAATCAAATGGTTAAATGTGGGCTCATTTTGTGACATGTTCTAATGCTTTCTCTTAATCCATATTAGATCTAATAAAAACCCAAAATTCTAAACCCAAAAATGGTCTAGAAGTCCATAATCATATATGAACCCGAACATGTCCAAAATGGTCATTTTACGTGCTCGAAATTACATAATGTTTAATGGAGGATTTACGAAATTTATTTTGTTCCTTAAACTATTTATGAAACATCTCAATTTCTATCTTAAATCATATTTAAGATATATTTATATATATACTCATTCTCAATGAATTATAATATAAATATTGATTTTCCTAAAAATAGGAAATTTAACTTCTCATTTTCTAGTAACTCCTTTTTCATTTCTAATTAGTGTGTAACCTTTTAGGTTCTTAGTTATAAGGTAGTAGAACTATTTTAATGATAACTCTTTATTCATTAAACGATGCTAAACTCTTTAGTCATCAATTAGAACTCTTCTAATGACCTTAAGATGCATTGATAATACGCTTTACCAATATTGATCTTAAGGTTTCTACAAGTCATGAGTGACACATAGCAGTATATTACAACCATCCAAATAATAAGAATTATTGGATCTATAGAACCTATTCCATTGTATCTCTATGTGTTGATCTCTTCATCATCCATGTCCAGAGAAAAGCACGGCTTATGGTTTATTATGTTAAGCACTTATGCTTTATCTCAAAATAAATCTAAATGAACTTGACATGAAAATATAATTTGAACTCCTTCAAATATATTTCACCTTGGCCAAGGATTTCTCATGCCAATTCATATTATCTCATAGGGACATCCTTTTTGTATATTACAAAGTGATGAATTTCATATTGGCCATACACTTGTCTTCATACATAGCCAACCATGACAGCTATTGCTAGATCTCTTCCGTGATTAGGAATCAATCATTATGCTTTCACATATCAGAGATGTCTATGTATAAGACATCTGTTATGCCTCAGGTCTAAAGACCATTACTAAACATAGTGTCTAATACAATGTATAATAAGCCATTAACACTCAAAACCATATGGCTTACTATATTTGGTCAAGTTCAGTAAACTTGTTCTCTCAACATGTACCTATGCATTTGACTTGACATCTCATGTCAATGATATGAAACTCACCATCCATTTTAGTATCACATACCATAAGGAGTCATAACACATACTAGTGTTTATAGGAATTTATAATGTCTAATTATAAATCCACCACTAGGAACTATTTTAGAAGTATAGTGCAAAGGATACACGTTTCATATTCTCGACAAACTCGAGAATGTGTTCCTTAACTATTTTACTTGGACTATATTCATTAAATTAATTTATGAATATTGATAACTTTGTCATTTTATAAATATCAAAATGCTATTCAAATACAATAATACCTTAAACAAACAAACACCATTTGATTGGCCTTTAGGGCATATTACTAACAGCCTCACCGTCTTTTCTATTATGTGCTTTATTTCTCGATTGGATATCTCAACTTGGCCACTGGTTTGCGGATGATACGGAGTCACCACTTTGTGTGTGATTGAATACTTTGTCAAAAGAGTTTTGAATGCTTTGTTACAAAAGTGGGCACCACCATCACTAATTATCGCTCTAGGAAATCCAAAGCGTGAAACAATATTGCTTTTCAAAAATCCTATCACCACATTGTGATCATTGCTTCTGCATGGAATTGCTTCTACACATTTTGATACGTAGTCAACATCAACCAATATATATTAATGGCCAAAAGAAGGGAGAAAGGGTCCCATGAAGTCGATACCCCACACGTCAAAAATCTCAACCACAAAAATTGGATTTAGTGGCATCATATTCCTTCGTGTAATGCTCCCCATTCTTTAACACCTGTCACATGAAGAACAGAAAGTGTAAGCATCTCGAAATATAATTGGCCAATAAAAACCACGTTGTAAAACTTTAGTCGCTGTTTTCTTAGCACTAAAATGGCCTCCACAAGCTTGTTCATGGCAGAATGAAAGGATATTCTGAATTTCATTTTCTGGGACACATTGTCTAACAATTTGATCTGCACAATACTTGAACAAATACGGGTCATCCCAAAAGAAATTCTTTATTTTTGCAAAGAATTTAGTCTTGTCTTGCTTGGTCCAATGCTCTGGAAGTTGACCTATAACAAGATAATTCACGATGTCAGCATACCACGGTAATACTTCCACACTCATTAATTGTTTATCTGGAAATGACTCATTCAATATTAATGGCTCTGTAATTGTGTCAAAATGGAGACGAGAGAGATGATCCACCACAACATTTTCTGTGCCTTTCTTTTCTTTGAATTCCAAGTCAAATTCCTGCTAAAGTAACACCCAACGAATTAGTCTAACTTTTGCATCTTTCTTTGTGAGAGATATTTAAGAGCAGCATGATCTGTGAATATAATTATTTTACAACCAATGAGATAAGACCGAAATTTCTTCAATGCAAATACTACTGCTAGCATTTCTTTTTCAGTAGTTGAATAGTTCAACTGTGCATAATTCAATGTTATACTAGCATAGTAAATAACATGAGGAATTCAATCAACCCTTTGTCCTAATACTGTTCCTACTGCATAATCAGATGCATCACACATGAGCTCAAATGATAAGCTCCAGTTTGGGGGCTGAATGATGGGTGATGATGTCAACAAATGCTTTAATTTTTCAAATGCAACAATACATGAATCATCAAAGACAAAAGGTACATCCTTAGCAAGCAGATTGCATAAGGGTCTAGAAACTTTGCTAAAATCTTTAATGAAACATCTATAAAAACTAGCATACCCAGGGAAAAATCTTACTTCTCTGACTGTTTTAGGTGGAGGAAGATTAGAAATGAGATCCACCTTGGCTTTGTCAACCTCAATAAGTTTGCTTGAAATGATGTGACCGAAAACAATACCTTGTTTTACCATAAAATGACACTTCTCCCAATTTAAGACTAAATTCTTCTCGATACATCTCTGCAGAACTAGTGTTAGATGATGTAAATATTGATCAAACGAGTCACCAAAGACAGAAAAGTCATCCATAAAGACTTCAAGGAATCGTTCAACCATATTAAAAAAAAGCTCAACATGCATCGTTAAAATGTAGCAGGTGCATTACATAATCCAAATAGTATCCTCATATATGCAAAAGTGCCAAAAGGGCAAGTGAAAGTAGTTTTCTCTTGATCTTTGGTGCTATGGGAATCTGATTATATCCTGAGTAACCATTTAGAAAGCAATAAAATTCATGGCATGCTAATCTATCAAGTATTTGATCGATAAATAGTAAAGGAAAATGGTCTTTACGTGTGACAGAATTCAATTTTCTATAATCAATGCATACACACCATCCTGTAGTTACTATAATAGGTATCAATTCATTATCGGCATTCGTCTACTGTGACTCCTGACTTTTTGGGGACAACTTGTACATGACTGACCCATGAACTATCAGAAATGGGGTAAATGATACCAGTATCTAATAGCTTAAAGACTTCAGTTTTAACAACTTCTTTCATGTTAGGATTTAACCGACGTTGCATTTCTCTAGTAGATTTAGTATTTTCATTAAGGTGAATGTAATGCACGCAGTCTACTAGGTTTATACATTTTATGTCTGTTATGGTCCATACTAATGCTCCTTTGTGCTCTTTTAAAACATCCAACAACTTACCTTTTTGTTCGTCGTTTAGGGATGATGAAATGATTACCGGCAGAGTACTGTCTTCTCCCAAAAATACATATTCCAATGTGTTGGGCAATGGTTTGAGCTCGAGTTTCGGTGGTGATTCTGATGATGGGATGAATTTCTTCTCTGATGGTGCTAGTTGTTCAACTCTTGACTTCCATTTATTAGTGTCCATGGATGGTGCTAAGTCAAGTAGGGCGTTGACCTCTTCGACCGATCTATCAATATCAAAATCAAAACCAAAGTGAGTTAAGCATGTTTGTAAAGGATCATTACTAAGGTTTGAAACAAAAGTATCATCAACTAATGCTTCAATTAAATCCACATCAACAATTCCATCATGTGCATTGTGAGGTTGTTTTGTAATGTTGAAGATGTTCAGCTCCATAGTCATTGTGGACCGATCTGCAAGCTGTAATACCACTAGAGTTGGGTGTAATTCTCCTAGTCCAAGTTTCACAAATACTGAATAAGGCAATAAATTTACACTAGCTCCTAAATCCAACAAAGTATTCTCAATTGTGTGGTTTCCTATGCTACATGAGATAGTGGGGGAGCCTGGGTCTATGCATTTTAAAGAAATTTTATGTTGGAGTATAGAACTAACGTTTTCTGTTAAAAATGCATTCTTTTAAATATGCATATTTCTCTTTTTAGTACAAAAGTCTTTAAGAAACTTGGCATAAGATGAAACTTGTTTAATCGCATCAAGTAAAGGGATGTTAACACTTACCTGTTTGAAAATTTCAAGAATCTCACTTGTGGATTTTCCCTTCTTGCCTTTAGCTAACCTCTAGGGGAATGGAGCTTTGGGAACGTATTCTCGTGGGTTGGTTTCTTCTTTCTCCTCCGGTGATGAGTCCTCAACATTCACAGGTACAATTTGATTTTCTTTTGTCACCAGCATCTCCACTTTGTTGACGACTTCTTTTCCTTTTCGTAAGGTCATGACTGTTTTGACCTCTCCATGCTGTTGTGGTAAACTGGTACTTACTTTATGTACTCCTTTAGGATTAGGCACTGGTTGACTTGGAAATTTACCTTTCTCAACAGTCATTGCCAAGGTCTGAACTGAAGAAGCAAGTTGTCCCACCATCTTCTCAAGGCTTGAAACTGATTGGGCTTGTGAATTGAAGTCTGCTCTCAACTCATTTCTTAGTCCATCAATGGTGCGGTTCTGTTGCTCAATCGTGGAGTGAGTGACGTTCTTGAGATTCTGGAATGAATCCTCCCATGGTCTAGGTTGAGAGTAGTTCTGGTTCTGATTGTATGGTCTAAATGGGGGCTGAGAGGCTTGAGGAACTTGAGGAATTTGTTGCATTGGTGGAGCTGAAGTTGCTGGTCCATTCTGTTGGAATCCTTGAGACCATGAAAAATTGGGGTGGTCTCTCCATCCAGGGTTATATGTGTTGGAGTATAGGTTGTAATTTGATGGTTTTCTCATTACACCTATGGCATTGGCTTGATCTGGATATAAGTCAGGGTCGTGTGGGTCTGTTGAATTAGCAGTCGATAACGATGCTATTTGTCGAGAAAGACCTTCAATTATTGCTTTGACTTCTTTAATTTCTGAACTGGATTCGCTAATGTGAACCTCATTTACTCCCTTAATTCTTCTAGTATTCCTAAGTGACCGACTCCGTTGTTGGGAATTATCTGCTTGTCGCTGGAAGAATTCCCAAATCTCTAATGCACTTTTTGACATTAGCTCTCCCTCACTTGTCGCCATTAGCCATTCTTGCACATTTGTTAATAATCCCTCCAAAAAATATTGGAATTGGTACGACTTTTCGTACCCATGATGTGGACACTTCAAGAGTAGCCCATTGAATCGCTCCCATGTTTCAAAAAATTGCTCGTCCTCTCTCTGGGTAAACTCTGAGATTTCCCTGTGAATAGCATTGGTTTTATGCACTGGAAAATATTTATTCAAAAATTTCGTTACCATTTGTTCCCATGATGAAATGCTATTAGCAGGCAAAGTATTTAACCATGACCGAGCTCTATCCTTTAAAGAAAATGGGAATAATCTGAGTTTAACATCATCATCTGAAAAATTCTCATATTTAAATGTTTGACAAATGGCATGAAAATCATTCAAATGATTATATGGGTCCTCATTTTCTAGGCCATAAAATATAGGGAGACAATTTAGCACACTAGGTTTTAATTCAAAATTTATAGCAGCTACATTTGGATATCTTATGCATGATGTGCTCAAATTAGCTAAGGGACTAAAATAGTCCTTAAATGACCTCTCATGTGGTTGCAAATCCATTTTATTTTTAACTTGTTTGTGTGTGTGAAGTGTTTTCTCAAGTTCAAGATCTATAGGTTCAAGATTAGGTAATAATGACCTACGACTATGCATGCAAAACAAATAAAATAAAAATAAAGAAGAGGGAGAAATTACGAGACTAACCTTATTGCGCTGTTACAACCTTTCTATAAAAATACACTAAAAATAAATACGTGAAATAAATTAACTAAGAATAAATTAATAAGATAAAAAAATTACAAAGAAAAAGAAAATTGAAAATTAAATTACAGAATTTTAAAGAAGAGAGAAAAAATAAATAAATAAAATTCTTAACTCAAAATGTAAATTCACTCTTTTTTTTTATAAAAAGAATATTACAAGAAAACAATTAAAAGAAATTATGTACAAAAATTAATTCTATGAATTAAAATTATTTACCTCCCCGGCAACGGCGCCAAAAACTTGTTGTGCAAATTTTATTGAACTCACAAGTACACGAATATATTGTAGTATAGATCAATGGTGACGAGTGTCGATCCCATGAGTAGGTGGATTTTAATTATATGTAGAATTAATTTTGTAAATTGGTGGTTGGATTTGTGGTGAAAATGATTTGGATTATCCTAAAATTGGAGTTGAAATGACAAGAATAAATTCTAAAATTGGAATTGAAATGGCGAGAATAAATTGAAGAGAATTATATTGAAATGACGTATTTGGGTATCTGGATCCGTATCAACATGCATCATGGGCTAAATAATCCTTGTTAATGCCAATTAAATCATGAGGGGGAAATCCACACCTCATGAAACTCGCTCTAATCAATATGGTGCTAAGGGCTTATCGTGCCAAATAATAATAACCTTGTACTAGGGGCCGGTGAAACCAAGGCGGTACTAGACAAGATTAGTATTATTTGTCAACAAGAAGTCAAAACATCCACAAAAACTAGAGGGAAGAGAAAATAAATTTACCAAATAAAGCCCATGACATATGTTGAGACTTCACCTTCAACCCAAGCTTGAAAGAAAATTAGCTACATAGAAAATACAAGATAGAGAAGGAACTACAGAAAATGGATCCCAAAAATGGATTCAGAGATATCAAATTAGGGGGGAGAGGCCCTCCTTTTATAGATACATAGAGTAAATCATGACCATCGGATTAAAAACAGTTTGGACGCTCAGGATTGCGCACGTCATCAGTCAACAGTACGCGGTTTGACCACGTGGATGAACAGCAACACGATTTGACCTGGGTTGAATAGTAACGCAGTTTGGTTGAAAATAATCCTATGTGATGCATGTACCGTACACGAGATTTTTCGTCCACTGATATGCTGCCACGTCACCATCAACAGTACATAAGAATTTTAGTCCAACAGGATCGTGACACCTCATCAGTCAATGCCACATCATCGGTCAATGCCACGTCATCGATCCGTTTATGTGAACAATGTCGTGAACAGTGTCGTAGACAGTACCGTACATGTGAATAGTGTCATTTTTCCTTTTATGCCCTCCTAAGGTCTTCGACCGTCCTGAGTTCAAAAGTGATGTCTGTTTCACCGTCTGATCTCTCCTTTATTGTGAAATGACTATAATGCCCTAAAATACATAAATTACTTAATTAAAATAAAACACACGTAATTGAATCATAAGAAGGTTAAATGCATAAAAGTAAGGGTTGTTAGTAAGACTTGAAATGTAAAATGACGGTTTTTTCCTTTATAAATATGCATTTTCTAACACTCAATAGTGACAAGTCTTTTCATTTTGATAAAGACTGTCTTCAACCCTTTGGAGAGTTAAAGAAAGCTTTGATCACAGCACATGTGGTTATATTACCAGATTGAACTCTACCATTTGAATTGATGTGTGATGCTAGTGGCCGTTCTATTGGAGCAGTGTTAGGCCAGATGAAGGATAATATTGACACCAACACTACAGATGCTCCAGTAGAAGTCAGTGAAGAAGCCACTGGCACAGATGAACCAAAAGAAGAAGTTGCAGCAGACCGACAAGCAGAGGCTGACTTAGAAGATGTTGAACCATCTGACCAACCTAATGAAGAAAGGTGACTAGTCTACAACTGACAGTTCACTAACAGAGGCAAATGAAGAGTCTAAGAAAGAACTAGAGGAACCCCCAGTCAGGACTTCTTCCAAACCTAGGAAAAAGCACATCATCCAAGAAGAGGATGAAGATGAACCTGAAGAGGAGCCCCCCATTCCAGTCCTTTCGAGAAAGGGTAAGGAAAAATAGCTACCCCTCTTTCCTCTGAAAATTAAGGCAAGCGAGTTGATGCAGAGCTGGAAGCTGTAGCAACCAGAGTCACGCGTACACCCACAGAAGCCAAGCAGCTACTTGACATCATTGCTACCATCATAGCTGAGGGACATGCAGCTAATGCACCAGCTCCAGCTCCTCCATAGTAAACTCCTAGCAAACTTGTTCGTGCTAGTCCTAGAGGATCCAGCTAAAGAAAGGGCAGCACTTCTGGAGGCATTGCTGCAACAGCCTCACCCAAACAAAAAAGGATCAGATCGGTGTCAACTAAGCAAGCTGCCCCAACTGTAGCCCCTCTCACCAGCCCATTGAAGAAAAAGAAAAAGACGTTGCCAGCCACCTCCCTACAAGAATCCCCAAAGGATAAGCTGCGAAGTGCATCCAAAAAATACTGATGTCATCACACTATGTTACAGCAGTGCCCAAACAACATGGGAGTATCCCCTTCCTGCTAGTCATTTTATTCAATTCTGAAAAAATTTTCTTTTATTATGTTTTAATTCTGTGTGGTTTACTTTCTAAATTCCTCCTCATGTCCTTGTCGGGTTGTGTGAATTTGTTGTTGTGTGCTTGTGAGGACACAACACCATTTAAAGTTTGGGGGGGATATGTTTCTGTGTGTTTTGGATATGTGTTTATGTATGTGTTGTGTAAAGCTCTGCTATCTAATATTTATGTATGGATTTGAAAGTCTAATGAAGATAAATTGAGTGTTAATTAGTGATTATAAAAATGCCGACTAGAGATAGTTGTAGATAGAGAGTGAAATTCTGTCCTGACACCTAAAATTTGGTGGAGTTTTATGAGAATGTTGTAGCTGAGCCAAAAGAATAGAAAATATTTTAAGTTTGGGGGAAAATTTTGGTGGATTGTACTTGCTATGAAATAAATTCTTCTCTAATGGCTCAAGTTACTGAGTAACCAGAGCTGAGTATGTACCCCATATACAGATTTGCGTCCAAAGGCAACAAGAGTTATAAGCAGTGCTGTAGCATCTGCTATATATATAAAAAAAAGTGAGACAATAATAAGATGAAGTCCTCTGTCTAGGATATTGAGTAGCCATGTTTGTTCATGAGCCCCATGTTCAGCCTTGAGTTAAAAGATATCTCTAGATAATATTATATTACAGATATTGCTACAGCAACTCTAATCTTTGTATGGCTTGAGAAATTGGGTGTCATCATTACAATTGATTGACATTCACATGAAAAATAAATGCTGCAGTTAATAGAGTTGAGTACTCTTAAGTTTTCATTTTTAAATACAGTACAGTTTGAGTATGTGAGATTTATGATACCCCATATGTGAATAAAATTGTGCTACCTCTGAATTACATGCAATCTCTTGGTAATATTGTAACATTTCTGGAATTCAATCAAAGTAGCATACACACGCTTTGGAAAGAAGGAAGCTTAAGTCTAGAACTGATTTACTATGGCCATTTTGCATGATTGAGATTATGGTCTGAAGGTGGAAGAATCCTTGCAAATTTGATAACAGAGCTAAGTTATGTGTTGCATGATTGTGTGCGTGAAGTGTTAGTATGTTGTCATTACTTGAGGACAAGTAACGGTTTAAGTTTGGGGGTGTGATAACTCTATAAAATGAGAGTTATTACGGCAATTCTAGACTTAAATCAAGACATTTAGAGAGTAAATGAGGTGTTTTTATTATATTTTGGTTATGTTTTGTATAAATATCCATTTTAGTTTAGTCTTAATAAGTTTTGCTTGATTTAAAATAATTTGTTCTCAAAACATGTGCATAATTGTAGGGTTTTAGAAGTTTATAATCCATGAAGGGATGCTGAGATATTAGGCTAGCAAGAATAAGAAAGAATATGGCCATAAAAGAATTGAAATACAATTGGGAACAATGCAGTGTTATAGCCGTTGCTGGAGCGACCATTGCTGTAGCAATCCTGGAACACTGAGGAAGAAAATTTAGAGTGGGTTAGCTGCAGAATTGCGATATGCGGTTTCCTAATTTGACTCATGTACGCTCAAGGCTTTTGTTTACCCTAGTTTTTAATTATAAAAAGAGGCGTGCATCACATAAAACGGCGGCAAGAAATTATCATTGGAGAAATTGGAGAGAAAAAGAAGAAGAAGATAAGAATTTAAGGGAACAGCTGCAGCATCATTGAAGGATCCAGCAGAGTTCTTTGGATTCACTTTTTACTGTTTTCGACTTATACATTTTTTCACTCTTTGATTGAATTAATGTATTTCGTTACCAATATGTTGCTGTTTGTTTTTCTCTTTCAGAATATGAACTAAACTTGCTTTTAGTTGAGTGACAAACAATCTAATGGGTTCTTGACTGTTCTTATGAGTTGTTATATAATTACTATAGCATTTTACTCTAGTAGCTATTATTATAATTGTTCTTTCGGTTGACCACCCATTTAATGGTTCAAGTTAAGATAGAGCCGCAAAAGGGCATGTCTTAGTGGATATTATTAGAGTAATACTTGATTTTAATTTAAGTTTACTGGATTAAGTTTATCTTGAATCTCATAAGGGCCATACTTGAAGTTAAAATTTGTTAAAAACTAGACATAGGTACTCACCTTGTAGGGTAAAGAGAATGAATGTTCATAATGCCATGTCGTAGGTAGAATAGCAACTAGTCATTGTTAAGATACTTAAGGGTATGAGAATTCCAATATGTGATAGCTGAGGATGCAAAATAATTCTGCCTAGTGCTATAGAAATTGTTGTACCAATTAGTGTTAACTTGATGAAAAGCAGTCAGCTCATAAAGAGAGTTTGATCATTCAACTACCTTATTCTCATTTGATTCTTCGATGCATTTTATTTAATTTATTTCCATTAATGCATTGTTTCATTTTATTCTTTCACAATTATCAATTTTAATAGTAACCAACTTTACATTTGGTCATCCTAGAATAAAGGTAGATTGCACTATTGTGATTGCTGTAGCATTTTTAGTAACATTAATCCCTATGGAGACGATCTTGAATATTCTGAAATATAAGTGTGCAACCCAAGAGGGGGGGTGAATTGGAATTTTAAAAATTATCCTAGCAAATCCACATAACAAGTAATCTAATGTTTTAATAAAAATTGAAAGCAATAAGTTCAATAAAAGCACAATGATTAAAGAGTAAGGGAGAAGAGAAACAAACACACGAATTTTTTACGTGGTTCGTCAATCCCCGCCTACGTCCATGCCTCCAAGCGATCCAAATTTGAGGATTTCACTATCCAAGCCTTTTCAAGGTTTCAACCGATTACAATTGACTTTAAGGTGTCAATAAACCTTTACAACAAAGAGATTATCTCCTAATCTCTTCACTCAAGTGTCTCACACACTCAAACTCTTACAATTGAAATGAAGAAATGAATGTTACAATGAAACTTACTCAATGAGTAGATATTCAAAAATGAAGAACAAGGAATAATTCAATGTTTTGTGTTTTGCAAGTTGAAGGCTCAAGATATCTCGTGTGCTTTTTGTTTTTTCTTGTTGGAGAGCTTCAAATTGAGTTGGATTTGAGTTCTTCTAATTTGAGCTAAAAAACTAGTTGTTATGCACATTCTGGGCGTATCCGGCTTGCCGTTTATGGAATCTTGTAAGCCACTTTTATGTTACCGTTAAGGTAAAAATTTAAATTTTGACTATCCGGCTTGCTGGTTGCGAAATCGTTAAGTCGTTTTCAAAATATATAGTTTGACCCCAAAACTTTATAAAACTATAGTATGGCCCAAAACGTTATAAAAGTTTGCAAATAGGTCCAATTTTAGAATTTTAAATATTGCTTTGTCAATCCCAAAACTTTCTGAAATTATGATTTCGTCCAAATTATGTGAAATTATAAAATGACCCAAAAACATTTAAATAGTTTTAAATAGGCCCAAATCCGAAATTTAAAAATACTATCAAAGATTTTAAAATACTTTTATTTTAGTTCAAAATAATTTAATTTCATAACATCATTTTCTTATTATAAAAGCACAATTTATAAATCTTTGTTCAATCAATACATGTGGTTTGTTATCATCAAAATAAATATTTATAGCCATATAGGCTAACATATTCATCACTTTATTACTTGTTGTGTACACTTGCACATTGGCATCAATAGCAGTTGATTAAAAAATCACTAACATCTGCCTCCAACCATTGCCATTCAGCCACCGCTCGAAAGCAACCAAATCCCGTAAGCCACCACCTAAAACCCATAGCCTACAACCTTCACCACCCTCAACCAACACCACCGCCACTCTCCCCTCGAGCCACAGATTTAAAATCAATCACCAATTTCCACCAAACACGACCAAAAACCTCTACGAACCATCATAAGCCACCGCAATTTAAATTTGATTTTTTGGCCAAACCACTGTGAGTCCGGCTAATCCACCGCTACTAACGAGTTCCAAATCACTAAATCTACCAGGTCGAACTTTCACAATGTCAAATCAAGGCCAACAGCCACCAACCACACTAAACTTGAGAGTTGAGCTAATTTACAATTTTGCCAATGTGTGGAAACTTAAATGGTAAACCACTATCCTTGCCCGCTTATTTAACATGTGCTGATATTATTTCCATACACTCATTCAGACAAATTTCTTTAATGGTTGGACAAGGTTGAGAACTAGTTTCTATTTTGGTGCACTCTTAAAAAAGAGCAAGTACCATTTGCTGCTAGTAGATTAAGTATAAGTATTTATAATGGTGGGATGAGTTGCAAATTTCTCGACTTGACCAAGGCAAATGTAAAATTCGATCATGGAACCGTATGAAGTGTATTTTACGATATGAGTTTATCCCTCTTGATTATTGTTTAGTACAGCAAGGTACGAGATCCATTTATACTTATTCTTATGGGTTTGAACAATTTTATGGATGCAAATATTATTATGAACCTAAGGAGAAAATAACTACAAGATTTGTGAAAGAGCTTGATTTGCATATTCAAGAAAGGATGCCTACATACACTATCGACAATTTATAGTATGCAATTCATTTAGCCAAGCACATTAAATCGCAAATTAAGTCATAAAGACAAAGAAACTTTGATGATGTGATTAAGAAACTTGATGAAGTCCAGGATTTAATAAAGGAATGACGTGTCCCTATGTAGGTGCCTAGAGATGTACCAATGAGTTCTCCTATTGTTAAGGAAAAAGACTTGCATGAGATGCAAGAAGAAAAGGTACAATTCATTATTGATTTAAAATTTCAATATGACAATTTGTGTGAGAATGTGCATATTATTTCCTTGGAGGACAAGACAAGTGTTGAAGTTGATGAGGTTATTGATCTATATGATATTTTTAAAGAAGAAGAACAACCTACTCTTAATTTACGCATTAAGCCTAATAAGAGGATCGAGGTTGTGCAACAAAATTAAGTTGTAGAAGTTGAAATGATTGATATGGTTCTACCTATTCACATTAAAGACAAGAAAATTGTGCTTGTGGAAGATTTAATTTCAAAGGTGAAACTTATTGGAGAGCGCATTGAGCTACAATTGGTGAAGGGCAAGAGTTATTTGATCGTTATTCCTTCTTGGAAGTCGTCATTGGCTCGAAGAATGTACAAGTGAAGGAAGTTGATGAAGTATGGATTTTTTAAAGTTTCGAGAAAGATTGATGAGCAAGACAATAAGTTTGAATTACAAGATGATTTGCTCCTACATTACAAGTTTCATCCTCCATATTTTCATTCATACTCGAGGACGAGTTTCTTTTAAGAGGGGGAGAATAATGTAGGAAGTTATTTTGGAAATTTTAAGATTCTAGAATGTCAATCTTTTTGGACTTTCTATTTTAATTCTATTTTAATTTGAACCAATTATGGTATGCATCATAGGATTTTATTTCCAATATAATTGTGATTTAGTTTCGCAATTTTAAGTTAGCTTAGGAAATGTATATTTTATTCCCATTATAATTGTGATTTAGTTTCACTTTTTAGGTTAACTTAGGGAAGTAAGTTTTCTTTATTACAAATAGTGAGGTCTTGTCATTGTTTTGAGAACTTCATATTAAATTATTCAGTAAAACTACCCTCTTATAATTTCCTTTGGGATTATCTATCAAAATTTCTCTTGTAGAGTCATTTGAATTAGAGCATCATCTAATCTGGCATTACGCATTATTAAAAATCCCATTGGGCTGTTTGGGTTAGAACGATATCTATTCATGCTTCGATTAGATTGTAAGCTAATTATGTTAGCTTGGTCTAGTACTAGAACGATATCTAGTGTTTCTTACCCTATCAATTCCGCTTCAACTATGCCTCACTCTATCAATGAAGAGTGAGGAGACATTAATAAAGATGGTGAGGACATAGAGGAGGATGAGGAAGAAGCCGACAAGGGAGGGGAAGAGGCGAAGGGAGAGGGTGAGGAGGTGACTAAAAGAAGATGTAGTTGCTTATATGGAGGATCTTATGTTTGCAGAAGTATATTTCAGCAAATAGTAACAAATTGACGATAATGGTTGATTTTGAAGGAGACATCCATTAATGTTGCTATTATTAAGAGATGTTAGAGTTTGATTTGTTATTGATTTTAAGAGATATTGATGATAAACTAAAAGATTTTGTTAACTGGTTCTATATTTAATTAATTTATTTTTTAAAAGTAGTGCAATTTGATCGAATTGTTCGGATCAACCAAAACCCAATCTCATCCTGATCAAATCCAATTAGATGGCACAAATTATAACTGTTGGTTATTTTTACTCAATTGCTGTTGATGTCAATGTGCAAGTCTAGACAACAAGTAATAAAATGATGAATATTCAAGATCTTCTCCACAGGGACTGACGTTACTAGAAAGGCCACAACAATCACGATAGTGCAAACTTCCTTTATTTCAAGAGGAATCTAGTTAAAGTTGATTACTACCGAAGTTAACAAATGTAAGAAAATAAAACAAATAAATGCAGTAATGAACTAAATTAGATGAAGTAGCTGAATGATCAAACTCTCTTCATGGGCTGACTTTTTTTTTTTCAAATTAACACTAGTTGCTACAGCAATTCCTACAACATTGGGCAAAATTATTTTGCATCCTTAACTACCACTTGTTGGACTTCTCATGCCCTTAAGCACCCTAACAATGACCAGTTGTTATTCCACCTAAGCTATAGCATTATGAACATACACTCTCTCTACCCTACAAGGTGAATTCATGTATCTAGTTCTTCACAAATCTTAACTCAAGTGTGGCCCTTTTGGGACTCAAGTAAACTCAATCCAGGAAATTTAAATTAAGTTCAAGTATTACTCTAATAATTTCCACTAAGACAAGCCTGTTTGCAGCTCTCTCTTAACTTGAACCATTAAATGGGTGGTCAACTGAAATAATGATTATAATATAAGCTATTAGAGCAAAATGCTACAACAATCTTGCAGCAACTCATAAGAACAATAAAAAACCCATTGAGATTGTTTGTCACTCAACTACAATGCTCAACTTACCATACTTCATACCCGACTTCATACTCGACTCATTCAACTGCCTTCACTTCTTGACTAAATGCTCAACTTACCATACTTCATACCCGACTTCGTACTCGACTCATTCAACTGCCTTCACTTCTTGACTAAATGCTCAACTTACCAGACTTCATACTGGACTAAATACTCGACTTATTAATCATGTGCCGATATGAGTATGATATGAAGCTTATGTTTTCAACCACTCTGTTGCTAAATAATTAATCCTCTGCCGTTTGAGCTTGGATTTGGATTTTAAAAATAAATTGAAGGTGGTGATCCCCTCTTGTAATCACACTACACTTAAATAGACAAGTGATATTAAAGTTTCTATAGTTCTTTTTTAATTTAAATTATCAACTAGTTTGCTCGATTAATAAATTAAGTCCTAGGAAGATATTAATTATTATTGTTGTTAAATATTGCTCTTTCTCATTCTGTTATGATTATCCTTTTCTATTTTGGTATGATTATTGAATGAGTAGGACTACTGGCAGTCCTCTAAATACTTCTTAACACCCTTTTTTTTATTAACCCCTTTAAAATATTTAAAAATATTATAAAATTCTTTTAAGACATCCTGAAATGATAAAATATCCTTAATTAAAAAGTATTAGTATAAATCTCATTCTTTAAAATTTATTTATTTTTATTACTCTACTCCATTTCAGCAATGCTATTTCTTCCATTCAGGAGAAACAAATAATGGGTTTCTTTTGTCCAGTACATCCACTAGTAGTAAATTCTTTACCCAAAAAATAAGAGAAAAATGTAATATTTTTAATTTATAAAATTTTGGATTTCAATTTCTGTACAATTCCTTTCATCTCTTAATCAAAAAATAAATTATGAATAAGCATATTTGTCTGATATTTAAATAATAAATTTAGAAAAATATTATAAAATGAACTACTTATGAAATACATGAAGTTTCTTCATAGTTAGTCATATTAAGATGGTGCTTTTCAAATTACTTGGGTTGATTTATGACAAGACATGTACAATCAAGAGAACAGAAACTAGGAGGATGGTTTTTATGATTAAATTGCAAATGAGTGGCCCTCGAGATGTTGTGCAAAATGATGATTATGCAATTCACAAATCACTTTTAACATCCGATCTTGATTATTCGCCTACATTTGTCCTTTTAATAAAAATAGAAAGCCACACTTTTTTATTCCACTTGAACTACGCCTTTTCTTCTTTTCCAACTCACTATTCTGCTTATATACAGAATTTTAAGAGATATTTGGACGGTGGTGCTAATAAAGAATTTTTTTAAGGAAAAAAATTATTTGACTTTTCAGTAAGGGTTTAATTAAAAATTGTTCTATTATGTAATTTTAATGAAGGTTAAAATTGTAAAATAATTAAAGGGTTTTTAAGAGGTATTTGAAGGGGTGTCAATAGTCCTACTCTTATTAAACTCAAAATTATTATTAATGTTGTGACTAATTTTGTTATGATTATTAAATTCAATATTATTTATAATTATTGTTTTTCCATTTAGATTTTCTCATACCTATAAAGAGAATAATTGTGTAGTTGATATCTTAACTAATTTGAGGCTTCAGTGTGATACTTTTTCTTGGTGGAGTGATCTGCCTGTTGAAATTCGAAGTTTCTTTATCACGATTCCAATGGTTTCCGCAAGTACAGATTTAGTTAGAAATGATATGCGATTTCTCTATCGTTTGTTTTTTGCGGCTCTCTTTATAAGCTTTTGTGTTATTCCTCTTATAGGAGTTAAAGCTCACTATGTTCCCCTTCTAATTTCTTAGTTTCTGTTTTGTTTATTATTATTATTATTAAATGCCTATTTTGAGAGACCTAATTATGAAAAAAATACTACAATTATTTTTTTTATTGTTATAAAATAAATAAATGATAAAGAAAATTTTAAACTAAATAAAGGACTTTAAATACCATTGTAACTGTTAATTCACTTATTACACGAGCTTCCATATATATATAATAGTGCATGGGTGTCGTTTGGGGGGGGGGGGGGCTCCAAATTTTCAATATGGGATTTTTGCGTTTTGTAAATGGCACTACAAGAATTATATTCTTTTGCGACCATATTTTTGTCATAAAATGTCACTTTTTATGACCATAGGAAATCTCGTCTCTACATATCTTGTTTTTCTATAACCAAAATTAAATTCATCACAGAAACTCACTTTGTGCGACTAAACACAATTTTCGTCGCAAAAGGATTTGCCAATTATATTTATTTGCGACCAAAAACATTTTCGTCGCAAATTCTATACTTTTAGCAACCACTTCAAGATTTCCTCATAAAAAAGAAAGTGATAAAATTAATGTGACTTCGTTTTTGGGACAAAACTAAATTTTCGTCTCAAAATATCTACTTTTTGTGACCCCTTTCAAGTTGTCGTAAAAAGTCAAAAGATTTTAGCCGGTAATCTACCGCCAACCAAATTATAAAAAGATTTTTATAACACTTTTTGCCACAAATCATTATTTGGTCGCTAAAAATGAAATATTTAGGCCGAAATTGAACCACCTTACACAATTAAACTCAATTTGAATAAGTTCTTGCGACCAAATTTAAACGCGGTCGCAAAAGACTAGCATGTTATATATATTTGTATTATTCTTCTCTCTTTCATTTTTATCTCTAAGTTCTCTCACTCTTATAATTCTCATTCCCTTGTTCTCAATCTATCTTCCTAGCTTATTTTCCTTACAAAATTTTTTATTTTTTTTGTTACATAATTTTATTTAATTATCATGTGTGGAAGTTAACTAACCTTTGTGCTTTTTTTGTAGAAATTAAATATTGAAGATCATATACAAAGAAGTGAAGAAAATCAAGATGAAAGGAGGTGAATAAAATCAAGAAATTTATGAATAAATATAGTTGTTCCAAATATTACAATGTTATTTGAAGATCATTATATAATTGTTCCAAGTGTTACAATTATGCAATTTTTCTAAATAAAGTAATTTCATTTGCTAAAATTTTTGTGTATTTTTTTATCAATAATAAATTTTAATTTAATTTTTCTACTTTCATGACGTTGGTTATAATTGTCTTAATTACAAAAGAAAAATTAAACAAATTACAATTTTATAAAATTATAATTAAAACATAATATTATATTTAAAAATTTTTTGCGACTAGTTTGAGTATGGTTGCAAATATTCTAAATCCGTGACAAAATAATTGGTTGCAAAAAAATAATGGAGGTAAAGTGATATTATATTTTGTGACCATTTTTTTCGTCGCAAAAAGTTATTTTCTGCGACCAACTTATGAAGTGGTCGCATATACTTTTCATCGACTGACCTAATGTGATCAAATTGCGACCATAATTTGTTGGTCGCAAATTATTTTTTGCGAAGAATTTGACATTTTCGATGATGAATTTATTGGTCGCAGATGACCATAATTCTAGTAGTGTGGTGAAAGTTCACCACTTATTTCACATCATTTATAAAGTTTTTGATAGGCTCAAATATTTTCACAGCTTAATTTGCTTTGTATTCTTTGTGCTAAACTACAACACTTAATAAAGTGTCAAGACAATTAGAATTTTTCTAAAACACTGAAAACCCATTAAGTATGAAGAACATGAGTTGTTAGTACTACTTCATCTATTTATTTATTAATTTTTAATTAAACTATAAAAATGTGTATCTCATTGAATGTACAATTGAAATTATTGAGTTCCCTTCAGAAATTTTGTGTATTATATAGTCATAATAAAAATAACTGAAATGTTATGGTACAATAATAGCACACATTTGTTGAACAATATGACCCATTAACATAAGAAGGGTAAAATAGCTAATTTAACTTTACCACTTTAAGGTTCCCCATAAAATATGAAATGGAATGGAACTATTATGAAGTTCTAGAAATTATGAAAAAAACTTTGAGTTCACTAGTGATGGTAAAGTTACAAACTCTTATATAAATTTATTTCGTACAAATTGATGTAGCATAAACCTTGTTGATTGTATGGAAATAAAAATTAATAAAAATAAATCATGTGGGTAAAGATGAATTTAATTCAACTAATTTAACTGTTCTGTAAACTTATTTTGTACAAATTAATATGACTCAAATATATTGGTTCGATTAAATAGCTCTTAGCAAATGTGATTTATTTGTATTATTTTGTATTATCTCCCAACTATTGTATTTATACTAAATAAGTTTTTATAAGAGTTTGTAATATGATCGTTGTGAATTGTGCTACTTTTTTATCTTATTTTGTTTTATTTTATATGCACATTTTGCTTCCACATTCCTTTTACTTATTTTTTTCCAATATTTCTTTTTTTTTTTAATGGAAATTATCATTTGTATACCATTAGTTTACTCTATTATAAAAAATACTACAACAATTCATCAATCCACTCAAGAATTAAAGGAAGGAGTGGATAAGGCTTTTCAAGTGTTAAGCGTGTAAAAGAAAATGATTGCCCGCCACGCGTTTATTTGCCGCCAAGTAAATTCCTTCATACAAAATGAAAGGTGCGCGTAGCGTCAGCATAGCCGTGGCATGAAAAGATTGACCAGGAGGGTGTAAAATGACTCCCGCTTAAGTCTCTTCCTTTTAAAGAACAATTATTATCAATTTGTCATGGTTCATACTTTATATAGTGATTGTTTGTGGCTTTGTACCCACATATAACACACGAACAATTTGAATACACCTTTGCGTTTTCAAGTTTCAGCAACGTGTCATGTTATCTACTAGACTTTGGAAGTTGCGCACACATACACATATGCATATGTGTATATCTTTTTGCATCTCCAAGCACATGGAAGCTTTGAAACTTTGTAAAAGCTGTATCGTGTTGGTCAAATAGTCCTTTATGCTTTTCCTGGCTTAGCTTGTTTGTGCACCAATTAGGTTTATTTACGTAAAGCATTGATGCTACGTAACTTTGATTGCAGTGTTCCGCGAACAGGTATATCTGGTAAGAGTCTGGTAGCAGGGGAATAGGAGCATGAATATTCTGCTCGTTCACGAATACGCCATCCGCGAGGCCGATCTCCTGTTAGAAGCATAAAGCCATTCCTGCTAAGGGTCAAGGCGATGAGACCCGATCAACGATAGTTGGCAAGACGTGCTCTCCAAGCCGAAAATCAAGGCACGAAGGCCATGCAACCACCCACGATTACAGAAACGGAGCATCCACTTTCAAGAGGTGGGAGGATAACGGGCGTGAATGGAGGGAAAGTCTGAATTCAGGAGAAGCCTATAAAAAGGTAGGCAACAAAGGTAAAAGGGTTAGAATTTTTGATATTAGAACTGAGATAAAGAAAACTCTAAAGAATTGATACAAGAGAGAAGCCATAAGATTTGTGGCTCGCGTTCTCAAGAACACAAAACCTTCATTTCTGACTTGAGCGTCGGAGGGTTTACGCTGGGAAAACAACCGGCATGCTCTGACCTATTTCTATGTACGTAGAAACTTCTGGAGAAGAATCCTTACGAGGAGAGATCCTGGTCGTGGTAGAATCGGTTGAGGAGAGATCCTGGTCGTGGTCGAGAGGGTAATCAGAATCTCGCATCAACATTTTGGCACCGTCTGTGGGGAGCTGATAAAAAAGCTTCTGTTGACAAAAGGAGGAGGAGTAGAACAAGTGAAGCAACAATGGATGTAGGAGGAAGTAATGCACAAGGAGGTGATATGAGGCTTAATGAATCCGTGACGTTGAGGGAGATAGCCATTGAAGCACGGGAAAAAGCCATGCATGACCGAATGGAACGGATGGAAAAGCATATGGAAACCCTGACAACCATCCTACAAGAACTAAGGAGTGAACGAAGGGGAACCTCTGAGGAAATGATGAGAGGTAGCGGAGGTAACTTATCTCTACGGGGAGAAATCCATAGAGAAGAAGAACAATCCCCAAGAAGGCATACTTTAGATAATGATGATGGGGTGGCAAATGCAGAGGAAACAGAGCTCAGACAATACTTACATGATGTAGAGCAAGAGCGGGATCAATTTGCAGCACGTGACCCTGGTCGTGCAGTGCAACTGGAGAAGAAAGTGCGCAGACTAGCGCAAGTAATTGATGACATGCAAGGAAGGAGTAGAGCACCTAGTTGGAGGATAATGCTGGACGGAGAATCCCCGATCTCGGCAGAGATCATGAAGGTAATCATTCCAAGGGATTTTCACCTCCCAGACCTCAGATATTCGAGGTGAACCGATCCGTTGGTGCACATAAAGCGCTTCAACGACATGACCGGGGTGCAAGGATTATCCCAAGCCCAAAGATGCCAAGTGTTCCCACTATCTCTAGAGGGATGAGCACGCAAGTCTTATAGGAAATTTCCTCGGGGGAGCATTAAAACCTTTGAACAGATGTGCCAGGAGTTTGCAGAGCAGTTTCGTGGGGCAATGGCACCGGAAGATGATATGATGGAGCTGGCAAGCATGAAGTAGAGAAAGGAGAAAACTCTTCGGGAATTCATCAAAAGGTTCCACCGTGCTGTCCTCGACTTAGGAGCCTTCAACCATCCTTAGGCATTAAGGGGATTGAAAGAATGAGTGAAGATAAGATAGCTGTGGTACAACTTGAGGAGCCCAGCTATTCAGACATATTCGACTGCTTACGAGCAGGCCAAGAGACACATAGAAATTGAGGAGGAAAAGACAGCATAGATTAAGACAGACCAGCTGGAAGAATTAAAGAGGAAAGAGAAGAGAGTCGTACTAGGAAATAGGCCAATCAAAAGGAGGGACCACCATGCCTCAGGTAGTGGTACAGGAGGTCGGGTAACCGCTTACTAACCTCATTAAAGGCCACCACAATATCAGCGCAGTAGGGCGCAACCTCTTCGCTCACCAGCTAAGGAGCCTTAGAGAAGGCATGACGTGGCAAATGGTCATCTTCACCCACACCCCCATAGTAGTAGAGGGAGCAGATCAGAAGCGCTGCCACCGCCTCTAACTCATAATGGCACAAACAGAGAAAGGACAGTGCATATGATCGACCAGAACCAGGACTATGGGCGGTATACTTCCTTGAAGATCCCCCTGGACGAGGTGTACGAGGCCATAAAGGACCGGGGATTACTGTACCTCCCGGCCCCAATAACAAAGCTACCCAACAGGAGGGATAAGGGACGTTATTGCAAGTTCCATGGTACTCATGGCCATACCACAACAGAATGCAGAGACCTCAAGACCCAAGTTGAAGATTTGATGAGAAATCGATACCTGGACGAGTTTATAGATAGGACTTTTCCGATTGTGGCCTCGACATGTGAAGGGAGCAGGGTAACAGGAACTTGAGCCACGAGCAGCCTATAGTAAGAGTGATTACTGGGGATCCAACGTTGGCCGGAGATTCCAACAGATCGAGGAAGAACTATGCTATATATACCATGACTAGTAAAGAGGTATTCTTTAACACCCCAGCAGCCAAACGAGCAAGAGTTAGGCAAGTGCCAATCATGTGGACAGATGAGGATGAAGAAGTGATTCTATACCCACACGAGGATGCCTTAGACATCAAGGCCACCGTTGCTAGCAAGAAGTTTGACTGGATACTGGTTGACATAGGGAGCTCAGTTGATGTGTTGTTTAAGTCAACTCTGGAGGTGATAGGAATAGTAGACCTGAGGTTGGAGCACACTAATACCTCCTTGAAGGGATTTGGAGGAGGAAAGCTAGTCCCTTTGGACGTGGTCAAGCTGTCTATCACGATTGGAAGCTCCCCGACAGAAAAGACTATGATACTGGATTTTGTGGCGGTCGATAAAGAGGGTCCTTACTAGATGATCATAGGTCGGCCATTTTTTAGGATGAGCAAAGCGGTGCTGTCCAACCATTATCTAGCTCTCAAGTACCGAGTGATTGGGGTAGTTAGAGTGGTACGAGGAGACCAGAGAATCGCACGAAGCTGTTACTCCTCGGCAGCAAGGGAAGTAATGCAGATAACATCCCTTGATACCCGAGTGGGAGCCAAGAATGGCAGACAAGAACATGTAGATGAGCTGGAGACAGTAAGCCTGGGACCAGAGGATCCGGGAAAAACGATACGAATTGGGTCGAGGCTTAAAGAATAGCAGAAGCAGGAGTTGGTGCAATGCTTGCAGGCTCATGCAGATGTGTTTGCTTAGACACATGAAGACATGCTAGGGATCGACCCTGAGGTCGCATGTCATAAGCTGGCAATAAAGAAAGGTGCTCGGGCAGTAAGGCAGAAAAAGAGATGCTTCAACCATGAGAGGTATGAGGCTATAAACGGCGAGGTGGAGAAACTCTTGAAAGTAGGGTTCATTTGGGAAGTCAATTATCTTGAGTGGATATCGAATGTGGTGTTAGTAAAAAAGGCTAATGGCAAGTGGAGGATGTGTGTGGATTTCACGGATCTCAACAAGGCGTGCCCGAAAGACAGCTTCCCTTTACCAAAGATTGACCATCTTGTAGACTCAACAGTTGGACATGGCCTGCTCAGCTTCATGGATGAATTCTCGGGATACAACCAAATCCCCATGTTCAAGTAGGATGAGGAGAGCACGGCATGTATTACTAACTAGGGTCTGTTCTATTACAACGTAATGAAGTTCGGTCTTAAAAATGCGGGGCCCACATACCAAAGGCTGGTGAACAAAATCTTTAAGCCACTGATGAGGAGAACGATGGAGGTGCATGTTGACGACATGATAACTAAGTCAAAAATCCCGAAGAAACATGTCAAGCACCTCGAGGAGACATTCGGACTTTTGAGGAAGTACAAGATGAAGCTCAACCCGGAAAAGTGTGCTTTTGGGGTCGAGTCAGGGAAATTCCTCGGGTTCATGATGAGTCATAGAGGGATCGAGGTAAATCCCGAGAAGATCCAGGCAATCGTGCAGATGAGGTCTCCTCGTAACCTGAAGGAGACACAGAGCCTTACGGGGAGGTTGGCGGCATTAAGCCGATTCATATCTAAGGTAACAGATAACTGTCAGCCGTTCTTTCAAGTGATAAGGAGAGGAAAGAAAATAGAATGGACCCTAGAATGTGAAGAAGTCTTCCAACACTTGAAGTAATATTTGCAGCAAGCACCTCTATTGTCCATACCAAGGGATGGGGATAGGTTGCTCTTATATTTGGCAGTATCAGATCATGCTATAAGTTATGTTCTAGTGAGAGAGGAAGAAGAGGTGCAATACTCGATATACTACACCAGCAAGGCCTTGCTCGATGCCGAGACCAGATACCCACCGCTGGAGAAATGAGCACTCGCCCTTGTGGTTGCTGCTGGAAAGTTAAGGCCGTACTTTCAAGCATTCCCCGTCTCAGTAATAAGAAACCAGCCATTGCGTCAAACTCTACACATGCCAGATGCTTCTAGTTGGCTCGTGAAATGGGCTATAGAGTTGAGCGAGTTCGACATAGATTACAAACCCCTAGCAGCAATAAAGGCTCAGGCAATGGCCAATTTCGTAGCGGAATTCGTAGAGCTCGAAGTATGTTTGGACCAGCTGGATACTGCTACCAACAGTAGCGAAGCTTGAGTATAGTAGATGTCTGTAGATGGGTCATCAGGGGAGTAGGGATCAGGAGCAGGGATTGTCTTGGAAGGCCCAGAGGGGGAGGAGATCTCTTATGCTGTAAAGTTAGAGTTCATATTCACAAATAACCAGGTAGAATACGAAGCCTTGATAGCAGGGTTGGAATTGGCTAAGACAGTGAAAGCAGATAGGGTGAAGATCAGAACTGATTCCCAGCTGGTCGCTAATCATGTCAATGAAAGATTTCAACCGAGAAATGAGAAGATGGAGCAATACCTGAAGAAAGTAAGGCAGATGATGGGGAAGTTCCAAGCGGTTGAGGTGATACAAATCCCAAGGGAGCAGAATAATCGAGCGAATATTCTGGCCAGGATGGCAGCTGTAGCAGACCCGAAAATGCCTAAGTCGATCCCTTTGGAAGTGAAAACCAACCCTAGCATCGAGCAGAATTTGGAGATGATGCAGATAGAAAAACAAGGCTCGTGGATGGATCCGATAATTTCATATATTAGAGACGAGGTGTTACCACCAGATAAGCTACGAGCTCGGAAGATTAGAGTGCATGCCTCAAGGTATACAATGATTGATGGGGTGCTATATCGGCGAGGATATACGCTCCCGTTCCTTCGGTGCTTGGATGAGGATGACGCAGACTACGTACTGAGAGAAGTACATGAAAGAATTTGCAGAAACCATTCTGGTGGAAGATCCCTCGCCCACAAGGTTCTAAGGCAGGGATACTTTTTGCCAACAATGCACCAGAATGCGCAGGAGAATACCAAGAGCTGTGTAAGCTTCAAGAGTTTTACAAGTTTCTCCAACCAACCACCAGAGAAGCTTACCTCTATGGTCTCCCCTTGGTCATTTGCTCAATGGGGAATTGATCTGATCAGGCCGTTGCCAAAGGGACGAGGAGCAGCAACACATGCAATAGTAGCAATAGACTACTTCACAAAATGGATAGAGGTAGAAGCCCTCAGCAGGATCACAGAGAAGAAGATAACAGACTTTGTATGGAGAAACCTGGTCTGTCGGTACGGGATCCCTTATGCATTGATAACGGATAATGGCAGGCAATTCGATAATCACAGCTTCAGGGATTTCTGTTAGAACCTTGGGATAAAGTTGAAGTATTGCTCGCCTGTTCACCCTCAGTCTAACGGACAAGTAGAAGCAGCCAACAAGACGATCAAGAGACTTTTGAAAACCAGGCTTGGAGCAAAAAAGGGTGCTTGGGTTGATGAGCTATCAGGGGAAACTCCGTTCGCCTTGGCTTTCAGACACGAAGCGGTTGTACCAGCCGAGATAGGAATGACTATGCACCGAACAGATCATTTCGATGAGCAAGAGAATAACGATCAGATGTGCTTAAATCTGAATCTGCTAACCGAAAAGAGGGAGCATGCATCGAAGCGATCAGCCATCTACCAGCAAAGGGTTGCTCGGTACTACAACCAGAAGGCGAATGTATGGCAGTTCAAGGTCGAAGATTGGGTGTTAAGGAGAGTGAATCAGAACACGAAACACTCGGCCCAGGGAGTACTCAAACCAAATTGGGAGGGGTCATACAGGGTCAAGCAGCTACTTGGACCCGGAGCTTACAAGCTGGTTCGCATGGATGACCACGAGGTGAAACGCCCATGGAACGCAGCACACCTCAGGAAATATTTTCAGTAAGACTTGTTCATGCTTTAAAGTTATTTCTGTTCGTGCTCGTTGTTATTTATTTTATGTTAAAGTAATCTCATGTAAGCCAAATTTAGCAATAAATGAATCAACGAGGAATTTCAGTCAACTGTACTGCTGTAAAAACTTTTTAAGGCATGCAAAGGCTCACCAAGTCTCAAAGCCTATTTTATAGCGAAACCAAAAGCCAAGCGTGCCAGGATCTGCTCGACCAAGCGAAGGCGAGCAGACTCTCAAGCATTGAAAAACTTTCTAAGGCATGCAAAGGCTCATCAAGTTTCAAAGTCTGTTTTATGGCGAGACCAGAAGCCAAGCGTGCCAGGATCTGCTTGACCAAGCGAAAGCGAGCAGACTCACAAGCATTAAAAAACTTTTTAAGGCATGCAAAGGCTCACTAAGTCTCAAAGCCTATTTTATGGCGAGAGCAGAAGCCAAGCGTGCCAGGATCTGCTCGACCAAGCGAAAATGAGCAGACTCACAAGCATTGAAAAATTTTCCAAGACATGCAAAGGCTCACTAAGTTTCAAAGCCTGTTTATGGCATGACCAGAAGTCAGGCGTGCCAGGATCTGCTCGACCAATCGAAGGCGAGCAGAATCCCCAGCATTAAAAAATTTTCTAAGGCATGAAAAGACTAAAGTCTGAAGGCCAGTCTTATGGCGAGACCAGATGCCATGCCAGGGTCTGCTTCACCAAGCGAAGGTGAGCAGAGTCTCCAACGAAAAAAAAAATTTGCAACTACAACAAAAGAAAGGAATTAAAAACATTTTTATTAATCTGTCAATAACTTGCAAGGTTGATAACCTTCACATAAAATGTTCATTACAACACAAGATACATTTAAGGGGACGGCGGGTCAGTAAGCCGAGCAGCCTCGGTTGGCTGGTCCACCTCAGGTGCAGAGGGGGTATCACCAGTTGCGTCTGGGGGGGGTACTCGCCTCACCAACATCAGCAGGGATTGTACGGGGTGGAGAGTTTTCCTCCTCAACTGCAATTGGCTCCACCTCTTCGACATCCTCTTTTGCCACCTCCTCGTCCATGTGTTGAGCAACACCAGCTGCAAGGTCAATCATCTTCAGATCAGGGTGCTGCTGCCTGAGGACGACCATGGTACAACGATAGGAATGCCGAAGTCCCTGGTCGTACTGGTTGTCAACTTCCTTCTCCAAGTTTTCGACCTGAACCTGGTGGGAACCGCGAAGAGATTCGACCTGAGCCTCGTACATAACCTTCTACCTTTGGATATCCTCCTTGATCTTAGTCAGCTCTTCCTCGAGAGTAATAGCCTTTGCCTGAGTAAGAGATTCTCACTCCATCAACTTCAGATTCTCGAGATTCAAGTCCCCTGCTTTCTTCTCGGCAGCATCAGCTTTGGTCATCGCCGATTGAATGTCCTCCTTCATCTTCCGGTCGTAACGGCCAACCTTGGCCTTATAGTAAGTGGCCATACAGCCGAGATGGAAAGCGCTATACTGCATGGCCCCCACCAGCTCACCCAAGGTGCTACCGTGAAAGTCCTCTAGATCCTTCTTGCTCACGAGTTTAGAGAACTCGTTGATATAGGGAACCAAATTTTCTGGTCAGTTGTCAGACAAACGAGATCTCGACCCCACTGAAGGAGAAGAGGAAGCGGGATCAGTGGCTGCTCCACTAGTTTCTCCAACTTTGGCAGGAGGAGGTGGTAGAGTCTTCAAGGGAGGAACCTGCTATACAATGTTCACCCGCTTCGCAGCGGAAGCGTCCTTATTCTGGTTCTGCTTAGGAGTATGAGGTCGAGAATATTTCCGATTCAGAGCCCCGATCATAACGTCCTCCATCCTAGAATCAGTGGACACCAAACCAGATTCAACCAAGTTGTAAGTGGTTAGCAACTCTCGGTGCGAACAGGAATTGGCCAATACAGCCTCGACCCGCTTGAGTGGCCCAAGTTGAAGCGAGTAGTGCACACCCCAAGAACCTGAAATTTGAACAGATATTGGATTAGAGAGAAATAAGCAAAATGAGAATGACTATGGAGACAAGACATCTAAAGCGAGCAGGCAACCTGGGACCATGAAACGGGGTGGGATGTAGTAATACTTCTCGTCAATTTGTGCAACTTCACCCCAGGGACCCCCCAGCAAAAAAGAATTTTTTCTTCCAATTCCCACCACCACTAGTTGGAAGATCAGTTATGGGTTTCCTGGTCTTAGTACTAGATTGGAAGTAGTACCAGCCGGCGTCTTTGGGGCTGCTCTTTAGTGGTATAAGTGCTTCACCTCGTCAACTGTGGGCTCGCATTGGCAACATCTGTCCCACAATATAAACAGACCAGAGAGTACCCTCCACCCGTTGGGGTTCAGCTGACCAGGAACTAAATTTAATCCATTAAACATGCGAGTAAAATAGGGTTGTAGGGGGTACCTCAGCCCAAGCTTAAAACTCTCTAGAAATAAAGTAACAAATCCTTAGGAGGCCGGTTAGGGGTATCTTTCTTTCCTGGGATCCTAAGAGGTACATCATCAGGGATTCCATACCTAACCCGGAGATTAATGGGCTCGTCTACCGTGGTCGTGCACTATACTGCATGGCCCCCACCAGCTCACCCAAGGTGCTGCCGTGAAAGTCCTCTAGATCCTTCTTGCTCACGAGTTTAGAGAACTCGTTGATATAGGGGACCAAATTTTCTGGTCAGTTGTTAGACAAACGAGATCTCGACCCCACTGAAGGAGAAGATGAAGCGGGATCAGTGGCTGCTCCACTAGTTTCTCCAACTTTGGCAGGAGGAGGTGGTAGAGTCTTCAAGGGAGGAACCTGCTATACAATGTTCACCCGCTTCACAGCGGAAGCGTCCTTATTCTGGTTCTGCTTAGGAGTATGAGGTCGAGAACGTTTCCGATTCAGAGCCCCGATCACAACGTCCTCCATCCTAAAATCAGTGGACACCAAACCAGATTCAAGCAAGTTGTAAGTGGTTAGCAACTCTCGGTGTGAATAGGAATTGACCAATACAGCCTCGACCCGCTTGAGTGGCCCAAGTTGAAGCGAGTAGTGCACACCCCAAGAACCTGAAATTTGAACAGATATTGGATTAGAGAGAAATAAGCAAAATGAGAATGACTATGGAGACAAGACATCTAAAGCGAGCAGGCAACTTGGGACCACGAAACGGGGTGGGATGTAGTAATATTTCTCGTCAATTTGTGCAACTTCACCCCAGGGACCCCCCAGTAAAAAAGAATTTTTTCTTCCAATTCCCACCACTACTAGTTGGAAGATCAGTTATGGGTTTCCTGGTCTTAATACTAGATTGGAAGTATTACCAGCCGGCGTCTTTGGGGCTGCTCTTTAGCCGGTATAAGTGCTTCACCTCGTCAACTGTGGGCTCACATTGGCAACATCTGTCCCACAATATAAACAGACTAGAGAGTACCCTCCACCCGTTGGGGTTCAGCTGACCAGGAGCTAAATTTAATCCATTAAACATGCGAGTAAAATAGGGTTGTAGGGGGTACCTCAGCCCAAGCTTAAAACTCTCTAGAAATAAAGTAACAAATCCCTTAGGAGTCCGGCTAGGGGTATCTTTCTTTCCTGGGATCCTAAGAGGTACATCATCAGGGATTCCATACCTAACCCGGAGATTAATGAGCTCGTCTACCGTGGTCGTGCACGTTATAAAATCAATAGCATAATGCTGTGATAGAGCTCTACCCCTTACTGTGCTCTTCCTATTTGATCGGGATGTTCCTGGTGGGGACATTTCACCAGAATCATCCTCCTGGCCCTCACTCAAGGTGTCTTCCGAACCAGAAGAACCCTCGTCGTCGTTATTACCGGTTGAGGAGGTTATTTGGGGGGACATCCTCCTGGCACTAGTCCCAACACTAGATCTAAAGAGTTCTAAGGGGATCCTGGGGTCAAAAGCAAAATCGGTGAGCAGACTAGGCAAGAAGTCTAACTCGTCGTCATCAATCTCAACGACCTTCTCTTTGCCTTTCGACATTCCCTAAACTATAACCAGAACTGCACCACCAAACACTACCCAAGAAAAACGTAAAAGAAATTATCTACAACTATCCGAGACCGAGGAAATAGAAGTAATACCTGAAGTAGTGGTTCAGTCGGAGAAAGACATGGATAGAGGCTTTTATTCTGAAACTTCTTCGCCGGAGAAACAGAGACAGAGACGAAGTAATGACGAATTTTTGTTTTGAGGGGTTTTGGGTTTTCCTAATGAGGAACGAACTCTTAGGCTGCCAGCATTTAACGGCACAAGTCCCAAGAGTCTCGTAACCGTCGGTTTGAAATTCAAATAGAGGGGTAGATTTCTGCCACATCACCTCGTCCGCAATTAAATGTGACACGACTCTTGGCAGCCTTTTCCTATCCCGTGCGAGCAAGAAATGTTGAGTTTCTACTGTCGGCTCACTATATTACCCAACACCAGAAACTGGGGGACCGGTGTTTGGGGGGTGTGCTTCGACGAAGACCAGCAGTGATGAGTAGACATCTGGTAGCAGTGTTTCGCGAACAGGTATATCTGGTAAGAGTCTGGTAGCAGGGGAACAGGAGTAGGAATATTCTACTCGTCCACGAATACGCCATCCACGAGGCTAATCTCCTGTTAGAAGCGTAAAGCCAATCCTGCTAAGGGTCGAGGCGAGGAGACCCGTGTTGGTTAAATTCTATAATCAATTATTACCAATGTTAAAGTGCAAGTGTACACAATAAGTAATAAAGTAATGAGTATTCAAGATCGACTCCACAGGGATTGATGTTACTCAAAGTGCCAAAATAATCACAATAATACAACTAACTAAAGATCGAAATAATCACTTGTCAAATTATTCTTACTTAACCACTGATTATGCGAGACTGAAATAAACTAATACTTGTACGAAATAAACTAAGTTAATTGTATTTAAGATTCAATTGAGAGTGTAGTAGTTGAATGATCAAACTCTCCTAATATGGATGACTGATGTTTACCGAATTATCACCAGTTGTTGTGGTAAGTGCTGCAGCACTGGGTAGAACAAATCTGCTTCCGCAGCTATCGCATGTTGGAAATCTCATACTATTAAATCTACTAACAATGACCAGTTGCTCATAAATTTAATGGATGACTTTATGACCTTCAATCTCTCTACCCTACAAGGTAAACACCTATATCTAGGATATCACAAATCTTAATTCAAGTATTACCCTTATGGGATTTAAGATGACCGAATCCAGGAAACTCAACTTAAGAACAAGTAATACTCTAATAAGGTCCGCTAAGACATGCCCTTTTACTGCTCTATCTTAACTGAAATCATTAAATGGGTGGTCAACTGAAATAACAATTATGATCATAAAAACTATTAGAGTATAATGCTACAACATTATCACAGCAACATATAAGAACAGTCAAGAACCCATTGGATTATTTGTCACTCAACTACATTAAAATTTAGTTCATATTCCGAATGAAGAAAACAAACATAAATATATTGATCACAGAATACATCCAGTCAATCAAAGGAAGAAAAATAATATGAAGTGAGCACGATGGGGTTCCAAGGCTCCTTCTCGGGTTGTCAACGATGCTGCTCAGTCCCCTCTCCAATCTTTCTCTTCTTCTCCCGTATAATTGCTTTTTGGATGATAATCAATCCGCCCCCCTTTTGTGTAGTGCGTGCCTCCTTTTTATATCATAAAATTAGGTTAAAACCGAAACCTTGGAGTGTGCATGTGTTTAAATTAGGAAACATGCATATCATAATTTAATTGCTGACCGCGCCTATATTCTCTCCCGCGTTACTCCCAACTTGTTATAGCACTGGTTGCTCTAACATCTACAACAGCTCTTGCATTATTTCCGATTGTGCTTTCTGTCTTTTGTGACCATCTTCTTTCCTCCCTTTTGTCTATTTGTTGTCTCTGCATTCTCTTATGAATTTAAAATCTACAATTTAAAACCTGTTTTTAGCACAAATTACTATGACAACAGCAGAACTTGTTACATCTCAACTAAAATGAATGTTTATGCACAAGGTCACCAAAATGTAATCAAAACACATTATTTGCTCTCTAAATGACCTTTATTCAGGTCTAGAACAGATGTAATAACTCTCATTTCCTAGAGTTATCAACCCGGTCAACAACAGTTGGCGAGACGTGCTCTCTAGCCCGAGAACCAAGCACGAAGGCCATGCAACCACCCACGATTATAAAAACGGAGCATCCACTTTCAAGAGGTGGGAGGATAACGGGCGTGAATGGAGGGAAAGTCTGAATTCAAGAGAAACCTATAAAAAGGTAGCCAACAAAGGTAAAAGGGTTAGAATTTTTTATATTAGAACTGAGATAAAGAGAACTCTAAAGAATTGATACAAGAGAGAATCCATAAGATTTGTGGCTAGCGTTCCCAGGAAAACAAAACCTTTATTTCTGACTTGAGCGTCGGAGGGTTTACGCTGGGAAAACAACCGGCGTGCTCTGACCTGTTTCTGTGTACGCAGGAACTTCTTGAGAAGAAGCCTTACGAGGAGAGATCCTGGTCGTGGTAGAATCGGTTGAGGAGAGATCTTGGTCGTGGGCGAGAGGGTAACCAGAATCTCACATCAACACCTTTGCGTTTTCAAGTTTTAGCAACACGTCATGTTATCTACTAGTCTTTGGAAGTTACGCACACATACATATACACATATGCATATGTGTATATCTTTTTGCATCTCCAAGCACATGGAAGCTTTGAAACTTTGTAGAAGTTGTATCGTGTTGGTCAAATGGTCCTTTACGCTTTTCCTGGCTTAGCTTGTTTGTGCACCAATTAGGTTTATTTACGTAAAGCATCGATGCTACGTAACTTTGATTGCAATCATGTCCTTCTTTTCCTTTTCCTTTTTGTTTTTTCTTTTCCACTCTTCGTTTTTATTCGTCGTATAAAGAGTTTGATACTTTTTATTTTATTTTGTTTTATTTTATATGCACATTTTGCTTCCACAATCCTTTTACTTTTTTTTCCAATATTTCTTTTTTTTATGGGAAATTATCATTTGTATACCCTTAGTTTACTCCAATATCAAAAATACTACAACAATTTGAGGTTGTATCAATCGTCCACCTTAAGTTTTCAAAATGTATCAGCTAACCACCAAATCGTTAGTTGCCGTTTAAGTATGATGACGTCAGAAGGGTAATTTGGTCTTTTCATATGATACAAGTGATAATTTCAAATATACAAGTAATAAAAAGAGAATTTAAGGGTATACAAGTGATAATTTTTAAGGGTAAAATCATCAATTCACTGTAATTCTATTAACTTTCAAACGGCAACTAACGGTTTGGTGATTAGCTGATACATTTTATCAACTAAGAGTGGACGATTGATGCACCCTCAAAGTGTTGTAGTATTTTTGATAATAGAGCAAATATATAGTATACAAATGATAATTTCCCTTTTTTTATAAATATTAAAAACTTACAGCTACAAACAAACTAATAATTGAATACAAAAATTATATTTCATTAAAAAAATAAATTAATTTGACAATCACTACAATTGAAACAATTTATATTACAAAATTCAATAATATCATAACGATATAATCACAACAGTGATCTCTTCATCAGATAAATTATTAGCAGCAGCTCCATCCAAGCCCTCTTCTTCAACAAGCCCCATCATGTCATTAGCAATAAAATTGAAACTCCTAGACAAACAAAATCAAGATTAATCGAAATAATTATAATAACACAATTACATTATATAAACTAAAAAGGCAAAAAAAATAAGCATTTAATTTACATACATCATAATTAACATAAAAAATTAAACCAAAAAAAAAAGATAGACCTCGTAAGAGATCCCCCAACATCGTTGCAATCGAAGCGGCGCTACTAGACATTATTTTTTTTGTTTGACTATTTTCAAGATTCTCAGTAGACAAAATAGCCAGTATAATAAAAAATATACTTATTAATTTTTAAAACCTAAGATCTCGAAAATGTAAAATTTAATAAATTAAAAAAGAAAAGGAGAAAAAGTAGGACTTTTGAATAGACGTTTGTCGTAAATTTATTATTAATTTTTTGTTTTGTGAGAGATGATTTTTTAAACATAAAGAAGGCATAAGAAATTGATAAAAATTGACTTACAGGTTGAAGACATGATGGTGAGATCTCCTTCGATCCTTCATTGTCTTCGTTATTGAGGGAAATAAGTTGACTGGCTCCTAGAGAAGAAAGACGAAGGGAGCGGTAAGACAGTGGCGGCGGTAAGGAGAAAGGAGATAAGATAAAAGTTGTAGCTCAAGCGGTGCCTGCGTGCGGTGGTAAGGAGAAAGGAGATAAGATAAAAGCTATAGCTCAAGCGGTGCCTGCGTATGCCATGACATGCAGAAGGCCATTGCTAGTTTTTGGTAGGGAAGCAGCCGAGATCACAAGTCAATCCATTGGTCAAAATGGAATAATTTATGTCAAGTAAAGGGTAGAGGTGGGCTGGGATTTCAAAACTTGTCCAGCTTTAATCAGGCCTTAGTAGCAAAGCAGAGCTGGAGGATCATCCAAGAATCGGAGTCATAGGTAGCAAGAGTCTTAAAGGCAAGATACTTTAAAAATTCAAGTTTGATGCAGGCTCAGCTGGGCTTATATCATTCCTTTATATGGAGGAGTATTTTATGGGGCCGAAAAATATTAGAAAAGGGGTTGCGCTGGAGAATTAGAGATGGTGAGCAGCTGCTAGTGTATCAAAGTTAATGGATTCCCAGACCTATAACTTTTCAGCCAATATACCCCCATCATTGAGCCTATATACAACTGTTGCAGAGCTGGTAAGTGAAGAGCAAAGATGGAAATAAGATGTAATTATGCAACATTTTCTGAAAAAAGATGCTGATCAAATTTTGAAAATCCCTTTGCCAAGGCAACCAAAACCAGACCAAGTGTTGTGGCACTATGACAAGAAGGGTAATTATTCAATTAGAAGCGGCTACCAAGTGGCTATGAAAATGAATTTTCTTGAGAAGCCAAGCTGCTTAGGTGAGAATGATAAGTCTTGGTATGCCATTTGGTATCTTCAACTTCCGAAAAAAGTTAAAATTTTCATGTGGAGGGCAGCAAATAACCTGTTGGCAACGACAGGAAATCTTTGGAAGAGGACAGTGGTGCAATTCCCTTGGTGCCAGAGATGTAAGCTATCAAAGGATACTGTTTTTCACACTCTGTATGAATGCAAAACTTCAAAGAAAATATGGAGGATAACCCCTTTTGGTGTGGATATTGAATTTAGTAAGGTAAGAGATGTTCTAAGCTTGCTGCAGGACTTGAATGAAAAAAAAAAAGAAAATCTGAGATAGAACTGATTGTTACTGTGTGCTGGAGCATCTGGCACTCAAGGAACCTTCTCCTCTTCAAAAACAAAAAAGAAGATCCCCAGCTATCAGTTACGGCAGCAGAAGCAATGGTGCAATCTTATAGCAGAATCCAAATGCCCCAAATGCAAGGTAACTCCCAGCAGAGTACTGCTAATCAGAAACAATGGAAACACCCACCAGAGGGCTGGTTCAAAGTTAATGTTGACGCAGCAGTAAGAGTGGAACAACAAAGAACTGGCCTGTGAATTGTTATAAGGAATTCATGAGGAAAGGTTATAGCTGCAGCAATGAAGCCCACAAAGTTTGTTGGCAAGGTTGATTTTGCAGAAGCTGAAGCTATTAGGTTCGGGCTGGAGACAACATAAAATGTTGGATGCTTTCCACTAATTATAGAATCTGACTCCCAGGAAGTAGTGGACTTAGTCAATTCCAAGAAAAGTTCAAGAGCTGAAATATTTTGGGTTGCTTCTGAAATCCAAGACCGAATGAAGAGGTTGAACCAAGTGAAAGTACAACATACCCCAAGAGGGTGCAATACATTAGCTCACTCTCTTGCAAGACTAACATTAGAGCTAAATGATTTTATTTTTTGGGTAGATAATATACCCTCAGAATTTTTGTACCTATTCACACAGTTGGATGAATGAAAGTAATACTTTCTCTAAAAAACAAAAAAATTCATCATACTGCATGCAATCGAAGAAAGAAGAAAGGGAAAGATGCAACAATTTTTTAGAAAAGAAGAGAAAATAAAATAGAAAAAACCATATGTTTTAAGGATTAGAAAAATTGGAGTTAGCCACATTTATGATAGCTTTTTTAAGAGGCATATATGGAGAAACAAGTTGCCAACTCAAAAATTTGAATACTTAGATCAACATGCGTCACGTCACAAGTGGATAAAAGCAAACTTGAAGGTAAATGCCAACAAGATATTCTTATTTTGGGTCATTAACGGGAATACACAACGGCTATTAAAAAGGCAGGTAGGCTTGGTACATAAAATAGGTAGAGAAGGAGTTTTTGGATATATAGTTTCTAGTTTTATTCGAAAAATTCTAAATACTAGAAATTAGGCGACTAGTGTTTGGGTGATAAAAGAGGGCAGCCACAATAAGGCCTTGCTTGAGGCCTTATTGTGCTTGCCTTACCACAATATGCAAATTTGACGAAGACGGACGAGTAGGATTTAGCCAAGGAGGCAGTTAAACTAAAGTTAAACCTGTTCAAAACCACCATCCCATCTTATATGAAAATCCAAGGGTTTAACTCGATCCTCAAAATCGACAATTCCATAATCATAAGGGGAGAAAGAGATGGAATCGTATCCAAAACCTATAATCCTTGAATCTAAGGGTAAATAAAGATGAAACTTTATCCCTAAAACCCACCATACCAAGACTCAAGGGGAAAGGGATTTGAACTCTTACAAAACTCCCAAGAGGCAAAAGGATAAGGGTCCTAGAATTTTGAATATGAAGACCCCCATCCAATCTTACAAAATAAAAGACCAGTTTTGGATTTCCTTTTGATTCTTGATTTTTTTTTATCCCTCCTTATCATTATTTTTTCTAATTTTGGAAGGGAAAATTGTTGGGATTATATGCTCTTTTAAAGTATATTAATTTATTTTCTAATTAATAAAATATTTGAGATATTTTCAATTACATAAATATGTATTAAATAAGGTCTGTTTAATCATATTATATGTATTTATGTGATCATCATATGGATTCACAGAAGATATAAATATAAGTTATCTCATGATTAAATAAATTTAGTTCGCAGTTGATAAATAGAGTTGGGCACATTATTTATGTTTAGACTTTAGTAAATTCACTGAATAATTTGTCTTAATCATATATGAATTTACTGATGTAGTTTGACGACATTGAGCTGGATCACATATGAGATTTAATTAACCTTAAAATAACTGTTAGACTTATTAAATCTCATAGACATTGATTTTACTATAATTTTAATCTTGAGTTAGTTATGATTTCATGATTGTAATTGTTATTCCATTTGAGTTACCAATGGGCACGACACACACTTGTGGTCAAGATTACTTGGTATCTTGGTGGGAACAATTATGTGTATTGGAGTTATAAATTAACAATATAGAATTTGTACAACACATCTCTTGATGAGTTTTCGGCACTTGATCATAGAATTCTCTGGCCAGAGTGTGTCAACATATTTAGTATGTTTGAAAATGATCATTAGAAAAAACCAGTAAATATCAAGGAACAAGATATAATTAAATCGATTGGACAGTTGAGATATCGATTTAATTAACGATGTAATACAAAAGATTATGTAGTAAAGAAATCAATGTGGCATGAGTCGAATTATTATTCGAGTACACTATCCTAGATAGCATACAATTATGGAGGTTAATTTCAATATTTTAGTTGAGTAAATTTGGAATTAAATAATTTGACTAGTTTAATTACAAGCTTAATTATTGTAGCCATTATTGTATATACCCATATGATCCCCGGATTAACTCATTTAACTGACTGCGCCGCTACTGGATTAATAAGCAAGATAACTAGCTATTTGGGTTAAAAGCCTAAATATATTATTTAGTGGGAGGCTCCATGTAATATACTTGAGTGTAAGGGGACTTGTGTTATTTTACAAGGTGGACTGCTATAACACAAGAACAAGTAATGTGACTTTTTTTTAATTATTTTTAATTTAAATCAAATTGGATTTAATAGAATTAATAAATAAATAAATATGGAGCCTAGGGTTTCTACTAAATAAAGATATAAAAAGACTTATTTTCTCCCAAAAATAAAAAGAGCAGCCATTTTTCACAGATCATAGAAAAGTATTTTGTCTCTAATTTTGAGAGAAAATTTTTTTCTTGCTAGTTGCTTATAGCGGTGATAAAGGCGCCCACACGTCAAGTACATATCAAACCTGAGTCATAATTTAGAAGATCAGTGGTGACAGATCGTGATCTAATAGGCGTGGTGATGACGTATCGTGATCTAACAGGAGTGGTGGTGACAGATCGTGATATGGGAGCCTAAATCATTTCAGCAGAAAAAACAAAGATTGTTCATCTTCTCAAATTTTAAGGAACGATTTTTAAATTACATATTCATATATATTAAATGAGATCGGTCCTAAAAGTTTTTATAAAAAATTTAAAAAATTAATTTTTCTCCAATAAAAATTTCTTCTTACATTTTTTCTTTTTTTGATTGACTTTTTGTTCATTTTTACATAAAAGCTATATATCTTGTTATTCCACAAAAACCTTGATACTTACTGGAGCGTTGGAGGGTTAATGCCAAAAAAACTTCTAGTATCCTTGACCATTTCTGTGGTTGTAGGTGTTTGCTAGGTTGGATTCGCAATCGCCACTTTCAGTTCAATTCACAAGATCAAGGCAAAAACCATATTTCCATATAAACAAATTCAAATGTTGGCATTAGGATCTGATAAGTAGCTCACACACCGACACCACCAGATTTTGGTGTCAACAATTGCTATTATTATTATTACTATTACTTTTATTATTAATTATTATTACAACTAACATTATTGCTATTCTAATGATAGTAATAGTAATAGTAATTATTATTATTACTAGTACTTCTACTATTGCTATTTTTAATTATTATTATTACCATGATTATTATAATTATTATAATAAAAATAATAGTAATGGTAATAATTTTTATTTTACTTTTATTATAATAATTATAAAGATGATGGTGATAATAGTAGTAGTAATTATAATTTAATATTTAAATAAGGTAAAAATGGAATATTAAATTTTCTTCAAGGATAAAAGTGTCTATTTATTCTTATTTCCATTCCCTCCCTTTTATTCCTACCTATGCATGGGAATAAGATTCTCATATCTCATTTCTAAATTTACTTACTCCACCCAAAATGTGTTTCGGTTCCTTAATAATTTTAATAAGTAAATATAATCAATCATTTTGATTCCTCAATCAGAAAAATAAACGCACACTAGTTCTCGATTCCACATGGCTTATGTGGGATTAACTATTTTATTATAATTAATATTTGCTAGTAATATCAAAGTTTTATTCAATAAATTATTTTTAGCTTGTATTTAATTTATGATTAAATATCAAAAATTTTAATTAAATAATTTATTTTAACTAGTATGTAATATTATTTATTTACAATAATCTTTGAATAGTAAATATTAAATTCAATAATTAGTAATATAATTTAAAAAATAATAAGTTTTGGGAGAGCGGGTAGAGCGAGTGAGAGAGAACTTCATTTATTTAACTTGTCGCAGCCGGTCTCCAACCGATCAAATCACTGATATCATATTATTGTCACTTTATGGGCTGTTAGATACCTTAGTTGTAACTGGTTAATAACGATATAAAAAGTCACTGTTCCTTAATGGTTAATGGTGATTTATTGATGATGGTGAGTTAGAACACAAATTTTTGACATTACATTGATAATTTGAAATTTAATGTGGCTGGTTGACTGGAAATCAGGAGAGCATAAAAGGGAAGTGTCATGGTCAACTTTGATCTGAATGAAACTCAATGAAATTTCAGACTTGATTCCTGAAATGACACGTCAATTATCACATAATTTAGTCAAGAAACGTTAAAAATATGTCATTGTTTATTTACTTAAAATTAAAGTAATAATATGTCTAAGGTTTATCACAATTATATATTGTAAAATCACAGGAAGTCAATTGTTACTCAAGATTTAATATTTCTTGAACACACATCTATGAACGCAAATTTTGACATTAGAGTGGGAATCGGGTTAACTCAAATTCAAGGCTGGCAATCTGCCACGAGGTCCATGGACGCAATCGTCACGGTGTCTAATGTCTTATTCAACAATCAATACTAAAATAGTGAATGTTTTAATTGACTTATTTTTTTAATACTATTCACTTGTATTTTTGTTTTACAATTAGTATTAACGTAATTATACTTGAATTTATAAAATAGATAAATTTTTATCTAGTCATCAGAGTTTTTTTTTTTCAAATGTTTAGGTGGAAAAAATATGGATAGAAGTACAAGTAGGGATATAATGGATAAAATTTTTAATTAAAAAGTATTATATATTATTTTATATTCAATAGATATGTAATACTACAAAATTATTTACATTAATTATTTTAAAGATTTTAGAATTTAATATACATAGAAATAAGAGTATTTGAATATGTTCAGTTAGTTTTATTTTCTATAACTTTTACTGTTATTGCTCTTATTTATTAATATAACACGTAAGTCACCAAGAATATATATTTTTTTCTAATAAAGTGTAATATAATTAAGGGGAATAGTTCAATGAAAACAAATAATTTGGGCGGGGCGTTCGTCTGCCAAATGTTAAATCCCGAACAGATAAGAGCTAGCTTAGACGCAGCGCCAAAATTACAACATCTCTTGACATGACAAACTTAAAAATTAGACTTAATCGTAATCAACTGCCACACCTCCGAAATACTCCAAAAACTCTACCCAACAGTAATTGGATAATTCTTAATGAATCTAACTCAACCACCAGGACAAATCAATCTCATTAGTGAACCGCAAACAAAAACGGATGACAATTATATGACGCGTCATGAGGGTTATGATGTATTTTAAAACTTTGGAGGTGGGGTGAATGTTTCCTATTTGTCAAACAGGAGTGGGGTCAGTTCCCTTCTCTGTGAACATTCTTATTCTTACTAAGCAGTTTTTCAATTTCATTTTCTTTTTTAATCTTTGTTTGGATTAGTTTTCATTTTGCAATTGGATTATTAAATTCATACACCGATCTTTCAAGGTACTTCTAAATAGAATTAATCCAAATATTTTAAACAATTAAGATACTTTTAACGTGAAAATAATGTTAATCATTTCTATTATTGTGTCCTCTCTCAGCCAAGCCTATAAAATGCGGAAGCATGAACGCACAAAGACACACAATACTAGCTTTAGCAACCTTTTCTTCTCAAAACTCAAAAGCCTTCAGAAAGCAATAGAAACAAAATGTCTTTGGAAGTTTCAGCCTCTCCTGCTAAAGTAATCCAAAATGCTGGAAAAGATACTACTCGTCGCTCTGCAAATTATCATCCAAGCATCTGGGGGGATCATTTCCTTCAATATGCTTGTGACACCCAGGTAAAATGATTATTCGGAAATGATACTCCGTCTACCATTAAACTCGCACTTGTATTAGCATTTATGATGCTTTAGCAGTATTACTCTTAACAACTTTTTATTTTTCTTATAAATATGTATAGAGGAGGTGCCAATCAATTCAAGTAAGGAGTTGTTGGTACTAGAACAACGTAATAATAGCATTGAATATGCTAGTTTTTGGATCCATATATAGGATAATATATATATGGTCTAAAATATTTCTATCCCTCTACTAATAGCTTCATTTCTTCAAATTTCTTCCCCTTAGGAAACTGATGATGGCAGCAATGTAAAGCATCTAGAGCTGAAGAAAGAAATTAAAGGAATGCTAAAAGCTGATAACAAGCCTTCACGTACACTTCAATTGATTGATGCAATTCAGCGTTTAGGAGTGTCTTACCATTTTGAAAGTGAGATTGATGAAATATTGGGAAAGATGCATAAGGCTTCCCAAGACTCTGATCTTTGTGATAATGAAAGTGATGAGCTCTATTATATCTCTCTTCATTTTCGATTACTTAGACAAAATGGCTATAAAATTTCCGCTGGTATGCCTTTTTCTCACTTATTCCACTAGTTAAATATCTTGTAAAATCTCATTCATCTTTAATTATATCCAACTTTTAGGAGCATGAAACTCAAGTGTTCAGCTCTCACTTGAGATGCTGCTTCGCTGTTCAGGCGTATATAAATGCATTTGTTATTTTTGTTCAGTCTTTTGTACGACGATCATCATGGTTTCATGGATTAAGGCTTATATGTCCTCTAACCAGTTTTTTTTTTATAATTTATGTAGAAAGCTCTCTAGTTTATCAAGTTTTTTCGTAGATAAAAAATAAAAATATATGGTACTACTGTCGGTACAGCCAGCTTTTGTCCAACCACTAAATATTTAAGTTGTGTAGCAGATGTGTTCAAAAAGTTCAAAGACAGGGATGGGAACTTTAAAACATCTCTTGCGAAAGATGTTCGAGGAATGTTAAGCTTGTATGAAGCTACGCATCTCGGGGTACATGAAGAAGATATACTAGATGAAGCGCTTGCTTTCACCACTAGTCACCTAGAGTCAATAGCGACTCATCAAATCAGGTCCCCACTTGTTGAACAAGTCAAACATGCCTTAGTTCAGCCTATCCACAGGGGCTTACAAAGGCTTGAGGCAAGACAGTACATTTCTATCTATCAAGAAGAATCTCCCCACAATGAAGCTCTGTTAACTTTTGCAAAGTTAGATTTTAACAAATTGCAAATGCTTCACCAGAAGGAACTCGGTGATATTTCAAGGTAAATAAATAAGTTCTAAAAATGATTTCAATTCCGCTATGAGCATACTTAATTAAGGTTTGCAATTTTGAAGGAAGAATAATTTCTAAATGGCCGTCTCATTTAGGTGGTGGAAAGAATTAGACTTTGCACATAAGCTACCTTTCATAAGAGATAGAGTTGCAGAGTGCTACTTTTGGATATTAGGAGTGTATTTCGAGCCCCAATATTCATTTGCAAGAAGAATATTGACGAAAGTGATCTCCATGACTTCTGTTATTGATGATATCTATGATGTGTATGGCAAAATTGAAGAACTGGAGCTTTTTACTTCAGCTATTGAGAGGTTTGAATCACTCATCATTAATTTGGGATCTCATGCTCGAGATTATTATCATTTTTATTGTCAAATTTCCCATTATTGAAATGGAATAGCAATCTCTTTCTCAGGTGGGATATCAGTGCCCTAGATCAACTTCCTGAGTATATGAAATTGTGTTATAGGGCCCTTCTTGATGTTTATAGCGAAGCAGAGAAGGATTTGGCCCCACAAGGAAAATCATACCGCCTCTATTATGCAAAAGAAGCGGTGAGTACTCTTCAATATTTCATTAAAGATTGATACTAGGCATTAATTTATTTTTTAATTGCTAACAAAGATGTGATATATTTGGTTTCTCATGATCAGATGAAGAATATTGTTAAGAATTACTTCTACGAAGCAAAATGGTGTCATCAGAATTATGTGCCTACAGTGGATGAGTACATGACGGTTGCACTAGTTACCTCTGCCTACCCAATGTTGTCAACCACATCCTTTGTTGGCATGGGAGACATTGTAACTAAAGAATCTTTTGAATGGTTATTCAGCAACCCTAGATTTATTAGGGCTTCTTCTATAGTTTGCCGACTCATGGATGACATAGTGTCACACAAGGTAAATATATATGAAAATATTGCCTCCATAACGAATGGCGTGATCTTTAATTTTCTCTTTAACCAAAATATATTATATGTATGTGTTTTGTATTTGCATATAGTTTGAACAAAGCAGAGGGCACGTTGCCTCAAGCGTTGAGTGTTACATGAAACAACATGGAGCAACAGAAGAGGAAGCATGCAATGAGTTTCGGAAACAAGTTTCAAATGCCTGGAAGGATATAAATGAGGACTGCCTACGCCCAACGGTTGTGCCAATGCCACTTCTGATGCGAATTCTCAATCTTACACGCGTTATAGATGTCATTTACAAGTATGAAGATGGCTATACTCATTCCGCAGTTGTGCTGAAAGATTTTGTTGCTTCTTTGCTTATTAATCCTGTGCCGATATGAGTATGATATTACGCTTATGTTTTCAACTACTCTGCTGCTAAATAATTAATCCTGTGCCGTTTGAGCTTGGATTTGGATTTTAAAAATAAATTGAAGGGTGATGACCCCCCTTGTAATCACACTATTCTTAAATAGACAAGTGATATTAAAGTTTTTATAGTTCTTTTTTAATTTAAATTATCAACTAGTTTGCTCGATTAATAAATTAAGTCTTAGGAAGATATTAATTATTATTGTTGTTAAATTGCTCTTTATGTTGTGCGCGGAATGCGGAATCAAGCGTTCTAAATAATCATAGAAAAATAAAGGACACAAGAATTATGTGGTTCGGTAATTAAATCTACATCCACGGGAGGCAAGAAAGAATAATTGTTTATTTAACCATCAATAAAGTACAATATTTAAATAACAAATCTCACTTCCCCAGAAATCCAAATATACCTTGTATTCTCACACTCTGCAGAAAGATAAATTTCTCAGTCACACTTCTCTCAAAAGCTTAGAAACTTATAAGTTTAACTATTTTGGGATGATATGAAATGAAGAAATGCTCTCTATTTATAGGATTGAAACTAATACTATTCCACTTAACCCAAATACTATTCCACCTAATTCAAACACTATTCCACCTAACCCATGCAAATATGTCAATGGTGTCTATTTGGAAAATTTGACAAATTTGCCAACTTTTCATTTTTTCTTCAATTGTTTGGTAGGTTTGCTTGTATATCAAATCAAAGAATGCTATTACCATAGGCTTGCTTGTATATCATATCTCAATCCACAAAACATGAATTAAATGCAAAAATCTAAGGGTCTTAAAAAGGTTGTAACGGGGTTAAATGAAAAAGAAAGGTCTATGAAAGAAAAAGAGATCAAAATGTGAATAATGAACCCATTGAATGAACTTATGATATCAAAATGCTTATTTCTACTCAAGTTACCAAGAATGTAAACTTTTTTTTTCAATTTTTCTTTTTCTTTTTTTTAATCAAACAAAAGAAACGAACCTTGCACAATTTAATTCAAGCATAATGCTTATTGATTTAATTGAGAAACTTTAATACAAGGTAGCAAAAGCAACAAAATATATCCACACAATGAGTCCAAAAATCTCCTTAAATTGAGGCTCAAAAAGAAGAAAAATGATTAAGTAGACGGAGAAAATTAGATGGGTAATAGTTAAGGCTCAAATAAAGGTAGCAAATAAAGGTCTTCAGGTAGAGAAAAAGGAAAATGTGAGAATAGAAAAATGGTAAATGGTTTGCCCTTATCATTTTAATGCATAAAATCCCGTAATGTGGCTTCAACATGCATAACAAAGAAAGTTCTAGAATAAACAAATTAGGATTGATATTCACATAACAAAAATAATTAGAGCAAAGTGGTTGCACATAGGCTCAAATTCTCACAAAGTTGGTAAATTTTCCATCAAATCATGTACACTCTTCAAATGAATCAACTATCAATAGTGGTGTAGAATGAGAAGAAGGTATGAGTGAGATATAAAAGGAAAGGTAAAAAGGATAATAAGTGAGAAAGATGTATGTAGTAAAAAAATGAAAGATAAAATGTAAGTGATGAAAGAGTATGATAGAAAAAAATAGATGTAAATAATTTGAGATAGATGGGAAAAGAGTGGTGAGAGAGAAAGGAAAAGAAAATTAATAATATATGAAGTATACTAACTCCAAAGGAAAAGAAAATTAATAATATATGAAGTATACTAACTCCAAATTCATTTAAGGATGAGTAGAGTGAAAATAATAATTTCAGACATCAATAATGCAAAAATCCCTCCCCCACACCAAGAACTTACATTGTCCCCAATGTAAGATAATCAAATCTCACATAAAAATTATAGCTTAAGGATAAAAGATTAAAGCCAAAAAAAACTTTCCCGAATTGTGAGCTTTGATCCACATAACGTCTATGAGCTTGGCGGAAATGGTGGGGTAAATCCCACACTCTCGAAGTATGCGGCCAAATTCTGCTCCATCTTGTTCAGCTTGTACTCCATCTTCTCTAACTGAATGCTCAAAGGTGGTGCGGATGTAGAAGGAATAGTTGGCGGGGCAGCAGTGTTGTCGTCAAACTCGTCATTAGAGGTTGCACCACTCCTAGCATAAAGATTCTCTGGAGGTTGAGTGGGTCCTGGTTTAGTAAACTGAAATCTCCCCTCCTTGAATTCGACCACACTTGTTCTTTCAAACACAGACATATCCAAAAATTCCTTTTTGCAAGCATGATGCAAATCATTATTGTCAGGATCAAGCACACATAGGTTTATAGCTAATAGAGTAATGTATGGACTAAGAAATAAAGTCATATACCGTTTAAGCACACTTTGAAATTGATCCGCTAACCAAAAACCTAAATTAGGCCTCACATTATTTAACATACACCAGATAAAATAAAATTCAGTTTTAGAGAAAACTCCTGAGTGATCTTTTTTTCCAAAAAAATTATATGCTAAGAATCGATGCATATATTTCAAAATAGGATCACGTAAGAAAGAACTCTTTGATTTACTCGGGTCATAGGCATTGTGATCAACATATAAATTACGCTAAAGACCATAAGGCTCAAAATTTTCACTAAAGTCACAAGTTGTTCCTAAATATGCATCACTAGAAGAATAATCATCATCAATGAATCCTAAAGCTAGGTTAAAATCCGTGATAGAGTGAAAAATTTCGTCCCATTAACCTAAACTTTATGACATCCGGGAGTGAAAAATTTCGTCCCATTAACCTAAACTTTATGACATCCGGGGTATGCAAAGTAAAATCATTCGGCATATTAAATTGAAAAGTAGCATAAAACTCCCTAATCAACTCAACATAACCTAAACAATTAACATCAACAAACTTATGCAACCCAATCTTATCTATCAAAGAATCAAAATTATCCTTAACATTCAATTTTTCAAGAGTCGGGTAATGAATACACTTAGTTGGAAGTATTTTGTGCGTGGAAATGTCTTTGTACCTCTCTTTTTCTTATTGAGTCGCGAATGCAAGGCACCTTCCGAGATTGGATTCCGTAAGTGGCAAAACACTCATGCCTTTTCCATGTTTCGATCTTTGTCTCGCGGCTTGGCATGAATCTGAAATTGTGTTCCATGGAACCGTAGTGGGAGCGGCAATCTTAGATTTCTTTGTGACGAGTGTCTTTTTAGATGACTTGGAAGTAGATGCTTTCCTCTTCGGCATTCTTACAATAATTGCACTCACGGATTTTGATTTACCCGACTGGAATACAGGGCGTAGGCTGGTTGCGTTACGTTGCTGCTCGGCTGGAGTTTGCTGCGCGGGTTGGGGCTAGTTGAGCACTACTGGTTGCGTGCGGGTTGCTGTCTGCATTGTGCGCGTTGGTTGGTTCGCGCTGCGCTGCATTGCGCGCGGCTGCTGCTGTGTGGCTGTGTTGTGCGCGAGAGCTGGTTCACGCTGCGGGTGGAACTGATTGCGCACTGCGGCTGGGGCTGGATTGATTTACGCTGCACGCGTTGGCTGGAGACTCTAGATCTGCGTTGCGGGTGGGACTGATGCGCTGCGCTGAGGCTGATTCATGCAGGAGCTGCGTTGTGGGATGCTGTGCGCTGTGGGTGGAACTGAATCTGTGCGCGCGGGTTGTTACTCGCTGGTCGCGGGATGCTGGTGCTGCGTTGCGTTGAGCCCAGCTGCTGTTGCTGCGTGGCTGTGTTGCGCTGCGCGCGGCTGCTGCTACTGCGTGGGCTGTGTTGCACGCACGGTTTCTGCTGTTGTGTGGCTGCGACTGCTGGTTGCTGTGGGTTAAAATGATAATCAACTGTGAAAATAGTTTTTTTTTTTACTTAGGGATTTGTGAACAGTGATTTGTGATTTTTGTTTTTTTTCATTTTTTAAATAAAAAAAATATAAATGTATATATAAAAGAAAGAAAAGAAGGAAAAAAAAATAAATAAATAATTTTTTTTAGTGATGAATCACTTTGAGACACTAAAAATTTCAGAAGTACTTTTCTAATAAGCACGTAAGCACGCCTTAAAACCATTTTACTTCAAAAATAACAAAAGTACTTATTAGTTAAGACGTGGGCATGCCTTATCGAAAATTTTCTTTTGGCCAAAATAAGCAAACACATTATTTTTTTTAAGAAAAATCTGAATCAAAATGAAAAGAAGATATAACAAAAACCAAAATAAATAAATCATTTGGGTTGCCTTCCAAAAAGTGCCTTTATTTTATATCTTTGGCTAGACACATTTATGCATCAATCTCCATAATTGGGACTCTCGAGAGCCACATCCTCCACAATATTCATTGAAAAACCTTCATAAAAAGGTTTTAAGCGATGACCGTTAACCTTAAAAACTTTGACAGAGGTCGGACTCCGAATCTCAACTGCACCATGAGGAAAAACATTAGTAACAATAAAAGGTCTAACCCAGAAAGAACGTAATTTACTTAGAAAACGTTTAAGCTTAGAATTAAAAAGAAGAACTTTTTGACCAACAAAGAACTCCTTTCTTAAAATCATTCTATCATGAAATGTCTTTATTTTTTCCTTATAAAAAACTTCTTGCACTATAGGGTTAATAACATCGACAGAAAATACCGAATGTTTCTCCCTAGGATATTTCATGGCATCATTCATATTGAATTCTATAACCTCTCCATCAAACTCTATAGTGAGAGTCCCTTTATGTACATCCATTTTAGTCCTAGCAGTCTTAAGAAAATGACTTCCTAGCAAAATTGAGATAGAATTAGAGGAGTTGTCATCTTCCATATCAAGTACATAAAAATCAGCAGGAAAAACCAACTCATTAACTTGTACTAAGACATCTTCTAATACCCCATCAGGATATGTATTAGACCTATCAGCTAGTTGAATTATCACGCCAGTTTCTTTTAATGGACCAACATTCAAAGATGAATAAATGGAATGAGGCATGACAGTAATAGAAGCTCGTAGATCTAACATAGCCTTTTCAACTCTAACACTATCAATTTTACAAGGGATAGTAAACATACCTGGATCCTTGCACTTATGAGGTAGTTTCTTTTAGAGAACTGCTGAAACATTCTCCCCCATGTGAACTTTTTCATCTCCTCTTAATTTTCTCTTAGAGGTGCACAGTTCCTTAAGGACTTTAGTATATTGAGGTATTTATTTTATAGCATCTAATAAAGGAATATTTACCTCAACCTTGCGAAATATCTCAAGGATGTCTTTCTCTTGTTCCTCTTTTTTGGATTTTGCAAACCGGCTTGGAAAATGAGGAGGTATCACAATAGGTAGGGGTTTCACTCTGGTGGGTTCCGCATCATGAGATTGACGCATCAATTCATTCTTATCAAGCTCATCTTCTACATGCTTTGTCACTTTATTACTAGGCTCTTGCAACTCCGTCCCACTTTTAAGGATGACAGCACTAACATTTTGCTTTGGATTCACCTCAGATTGTGAAGGTAATCTCCCTAATACTTGAGACTCCAGACGGCTCACTGTAGTCGCTAATTGACTCATTTGGTTCTCCAAATTCTGAATGCTTGCTGTAGTTGCCTGCTGAAATTGTTGAGTGTTAGTCGCAAGTGATTTAACTATTTCTTCAAGAGATATACCTGACTTGGAGTTTGACTGTGGAGGTGCTGGTTGTCCTGGTGGATATTGTTGTGGGAATCCTGATTGCCTTACTCCATAGCTGAAGTTAGGATGATCCTTCCATCTTGAATTGTATGTTTGTGCATAAGGATCATACCTACTCTGAGGCATGCCTGGAAATCCTCCAACTGTATTGACTTGTTCAACGGGTTCTTCTTGAAGTGTAGGACACATATCAGTTGAATGACCCATATTGTAACAAATGCCACAAGTCTTCACCTGTTGCACATTACCTACAACAAACTTTTCCACAAGAGAAGTAAGTTTATCTAAACGTTGTTCAACAGAAGAAATATTTACCCATTCACCTTCCTTGAAGTGAGATCTTGCCTACTGCCAAATTGTTGTGCGTTGGCAGCCATATTTGATATCTACTCCCTAACTTGAGTAGGGGTCTTGTTCACCAACACGCCTCCACTAGCAGCATCTATCATACTCCTATCCATCAATGATAATCCTTCGTAAAAATATTGAATAAGAAGTTGATCAGAAATTTGATGTTAAGGATAGCTGGCACACAATTGTTTGAAACACTCCCAATACTCATATAAAGTCTCCTCAGGAAGTTGTCTAATCTTACAAATGTCTTTTCTAATGTTGGCAGCTCTTGAAGCAGGAAAGTACTTCTCAAGGAACTGCTTCTTCAAACTATTCCACGTTGTAATCGATCCAGGAGGCAAGTAGTACAACCAATCTTTAGCTAGGCCATCTATAGAGAACGGAAAAGCACGCAACTTAATCTACTCTTCAGTCACGCCTTGTGGCCTCATACTTGAGCACACAACATGAAACTCCTTGAGATGTTTATGAGGATCTTCACCTGCAAAACCATGAAACTTGGGTAATAAATGAATAAGATCAGACTTTAATTCAAAATTTACCTCCAAGTCTACATATTGAATGCAGAGTGGTTGCAGATTCATGTCTGGTTCAGCTAACTCTAAGAGTTCTTTCTATAGGTGCAGGTCTATCCATCACTTGTTCTTTTGAATCACTAGATGATTCAACTAAATCAGGTACCGTATTTGTTTCAGAAAGCAAAGGCGACGATGATTGTTGCTTAGCTTGCTTCGTCTGCTGTCTCAGCTGGCGAGCTATCTTCTCAATTTCAGGATCAAACGAAAGCTTTTCTGTACGAGAAGAACGAATCATACACCAAGTAAAATGTAAAAAGGATTAAATAAACGACACCAATCCCCGGCAATGGTGCCAAAATTTGATGGTTGTTGAAGCCAACAAAAATAAATTCCTACTTTAAATAAATTGTGTATAGTGATTGAGCAGGGTCGTGTCCACAGAGATCGATAATTATTTAAATTCTTTTAAAACGTAAAGCATAAAATGAGGGTTTTGTTGACAATAATACAAATCAAATTAAAAGAACAAGAATGCAAATTAAAGTTGTAATTCAAATTGGAGAAAGCTATGGTTGAAGGAATTAACTCAGCTTGATTCGACTACTGATCATTTTCAAATATAGATTATTATTACTTATGAATAGACCGGTTATACCTACTGAGACCCTCTAATAGCCCATCTCTCCTTAACTAGTCGATAACCAAGGTACGACCGTTGGTTATTTTCCTAATCAATAGACAACCCTAGATACGATCATAGGATTTAATCAATTGATAGCCTGAAAAACCAAAGAGACCCAAATCCGAATCAACACATATGATGATTCATTTAAATTAGATTGTTTATTCTCATAACACAACTCACTGCTATGTTATTTGTCACAAACATTAAAATTTTCATACGCTGAATCCTTTAATTAACAATAGATTAAGTTGATAATTAAATAGTGGCCAATTACCTAATTAATAAACATAATCATGAAAATAATTCAGAGAATAAACAAATACAAAAAATATAATAAAACAATTAAAGTATAAGAAAGGTCTTACATTAGTGATGAATCAAAGCTTTATTAACTTTCAACCAGAAAAATAGGTTTAATTCTTCATAGAGAGAAGAGAAAAATTTAGATCTAGGATTTCTTTCTTTTCTCCCAAATCTCTCATCTTTCACAATAGATTCCTCCCTTAAATACTCTCTCTCTTTTGTCCTCTAGAGTTCTATTTAAAATAAAATACTAATATCTGAAATATTAAATTTGTAATTACAAAAATAGCCAAAAATACAAAACATGTAAAACTAAAAACTGTAGGCCTGTAGTTGACAGCACGCGCCCATGCCTTATCAACAAAGTTCTTCTGACGCTCATAATTTCTCCAAGAAAACAATCATCCTTAAATATCATCTTGTACCTTAATTTTATCGCCAATCAATAGAATTGCACCTACAAAAGTAAAACACAAGTTAATCATTATTATTAAGTGCAAAACATCGATATTAAGGGAAGTAAACAATGCAAAATTAGTGCATAAATTACACTCTAACAATATGCAGTTATGAACTATGAAATACAAGAAAAAAAATTCAACCAATCTCAACCTTTTTTTTTCTGTTTGGTCCAGCAGTACTTCCAGTTTTCTTTTTCTTTGATCCAGCACTAGAGCCCTCACCTGGGGATAAGCTGAAACCTACAACCCTTCCTACATTACAAAATTAAAAATAAATTAAGCTTCTATAAATGGAGTTATGAACTATGAAATACAAGAAGAGAAATTCAACCAAATTCAACCTTTTGTTTTGTTTATTCCAGTAGTACTTGCAGTTTTCATTTTTTTTGATCTAGCACTGAAGCCCTCACCTGGACCACTTGGTACATGGTTTGTCATCGCTGTATTTGTCAATGGATAAGATCTTAGATTGTGGTTTGAGCCACCACAAACTGAGCAATTGACAAAAAATTTCCTGCTATGTTTTTGAGGTTCAGTAGCTGTCCTCTTCCTACATTTCTTTTGGCCTTCCAATTTTTTTCTACACAATTGGGGGAGCAATCAATGGCCTTTCACCACGCTCCCATGTACGCTCATTAGGAATGAGACTAAACATAACTGAGTAAGTATTAATATAAGCCTGCTTCGTGAAGCAAAAAGGAATGTACTCCTCAGTTTCATGTCTTGCATAACCTATGCTAGCCAAGGCATGAGAGCAGGGTAAGCCAACAATTTCCCAATACCCACAATCACAGGTCTTGTCTTCTAATTTTACTACAAACCTTCTAGCTGGATAATAAGCTTTATCAATGACCTAAAAATTCAAGTCTCCTGAAGGGCGCCCAATCATTTTTTCTCTTTTTTTGTATGTTTTATCCAACTCTTTGTAAATTATGGGAGCAATAGTTTTTGGCCAACTATTTGCCTTATTTCTTCTCTTTATAAATCTCTTTATAAGTCTGTATCTAATCTCCTCAAGCATTGACAAAACATGCCTATATCTATAAGGCAAAATCCAACTGTTGAAGTATTCAGACTCATTATTGTTAGTTCTCTCTACCTTACAGTTTTTGTCATACACATGCATAGACCAAGTGTACCCTTGCAATTCTCTTTCCAACCAATTATAAGCTTCTATCTTTTCATCTTTGATCAGTGCCATTACCTCATCAAAATCATGCTTGTTGCTGCTCTTAGCTGCCCTTCAGAAAAGATTTCGCAATTTGGCACCAGCATGGTCTCTGGCAAAGTTAGCATACACATGCTTACAACATGCTATGTGATAGGCAAAAGGCCGTGTGTTTGGGATTGCATTCAACAAACCCTTTTACCTATCACTAATGAATGTTACCTGCCTTCCATCATCGAAATAATTGTGTAAGTGTTCAAGAAACCAACTCCATGTTTCAGTATTCTCAATCTCGCATACAGATAATGCCAATGGGACAATCTCTTTGTTAGCATCTGCAGCAATAAAATCAACAACACTCCACCATAATTCCCCTTCAAGTGGCATCCATCTATTCCAATAAACAGTTTGCAACCATTCAGTAAAGCATTTCTTTGTGCTGGAAAAGCAACAAAGATTCTCTGAAACAGACATTTTTTAGGATAACTGACTGTATCACAAAGCACCTTGCACATAGCTCCTGGATCAGCCTAATGAATAGCTGCAACATACTGAAACAGCTTCTCATACCCCTTAGATTGATCACCATACACCAGAATCCTTGCTCTTTCTCTAGCCCTATACATTGTCAGCTTCTCAATCTTCAATATGAATTTTTCCTGCATATAAGTCTTGAGAATAGATATCTTGACATTATGATCAATAGCAACATGTCCTTTAATCATTTCAGCAATGCATGTAGAGGTCACTTTCACATATTGCTTTGTAAGCCTGCACTCATGCTTTTTGTGATATCCTCGCAACCAAAAACCATTTCTGTCATTCAATGTTCCACCATTGACAAACCATGGACAACCAGGCTCCTTACAAGTTGCATAATATCTCCTTGATTCACTATATTTTATGTTAACATTAAACCCTTTCCTAACCATCACCTCATGCAACACTTCTCTAAAATGACCCACATCTCTGAACACATCACCCATTCTCAGCCAATGAATCCCATCAGCATCTAATTTATACTCATGTTTCTCAAATAATCTCTAAACTACACACTGCCAGCATTTTTGTCTTCATCTGAAGAGTTAACAACCATTTCGACTTCCCTGGTATCATTATCTAGTAATACATCAGCATCACTATCATTGCCCTCATTATCATCGTTATCCTCAACAGCCTTAACACCATTCATGTACCCAACACATGGTTCACCATCATCATCATCATTGTTAATCTCTTTATCTAACCAATCCGATAGTAAATCATCTTCAGCAGGTGGTGGCTGCACAACAACTTCCTCATCCTCATCCTCATTCTCCTCCTCATCATCATCACTATGAACTCTTTTATCTGATCGGTTCGATAAAATTCATCTTCATCTTTAATTGAATGGCTAACTTTTGGTGTGCCTCTTTGCAAATCTACTCTAGTAAAATGATCATTCAATGTATTTATAACTTCTGAAGGCAACTGTATTCTTAGGTTAAATAGCAATGAATGTATTAATGGAGAATCTGGATATTGAGGGCATAAAACTGGAATGACATCAACTTCAAAGGTAGTTAAACCCATCAAATTATGTATCCCAGTTAAGCATTTTAACCCAAAATCAGAATCTAACACAATCTTCACTTTGTTCTCTGGATTCATCACATTTAATAGGATTTTTCCAGCTTCATCTAACCCATGTACGCTGGTTATCTTCAATGCCTCAGCTCTTATTCTATCAACAGTAAAATCTTTAGGATGAATCAAGCCAATATTGTGTTTTTCTCCTCTGAAAGAAATTACTAAGTCCATTGGAGACATTGACACTGTGACACCAAACAGAACAGAGCATACTTATAAATGCAAACTCAAGTTTTTTTAAAATTAAACGTGAAATAAACACCACCATACTACAGTCAAGTAAACACTCATTACCATTAACATACAACCGAACACATATAACAACAAAAATTGATTTCAATTAACATTTAAAAATATTCCCATGTTTAAATTTTAACATGCAAACATTGCCCACAACTGATGCTTTACTTGTTGTCTTCAAGCAAAACAAGCTAACTCTTCAAATCAAGCTCCACAAACGACAGCTACACTTGTTTAAATCTTGAGGGTAGTTAATTATTTGGTGAAAAGTCTGCGGAAATGGGCAAGAGTGGCTGATTGTTTTCAATAGATGGAAGCTTTCTCTCTGCTGGAAGCGTTCTCTCGAATGTTTGCCAAGAATTTCTTCCCTTTCACATTTATTTTGTCTCAATTACAATGAAACGATGTCGTTTCATTGTTATGTTTTGGCTCTAGTGAAACGACATCGTTTTATATTAATGAAACGATGTCGTTCTGAAGCGAACGACATCGTCATCTAGAGTTGAATGACATGTCATTTTAAATCAAAGATTCTACTATCGTAAAAGATAATTTTACCCTTATGACATGTTAGTTTGCAAACTGTGGTTGACGGAATAGCGGTGGGTAGATACATTTTGTCATTTTTGTGTGGATGAGTGATACACCTTGAAAATGTTGTAGTATGTTTGATAAAGGTGAATCTTTAGGGTACACGAATGATAATTTTCCTTTATTTTTTGAAAATTTTAAAATCTCTCTTTCAAAGATAAAAACTAAAATAGTATTTATCAACTAAATTTACCGTTAAAGGCTACATTTTAAATTATTACATAATAGCGTGTCAATAACATTATTATAATGTGAAGTGATATATTTGTTGTAAAGATGGTTAGCGATTCTTATTGTAAATGATTAGTAATTTGTTAATTAATAGTTGAATTAACAATAAAATTATCAATAAGATTAAAAAAATATAAAATTCAATTACTAGTTCTATTGGTAAAATCTTTTGAGTGTAAACAAGAGATCTAAGATTTGAACCTTCCTCACATGAATTGATTCATAAGATTGAATTGAAATGTCATTTGCTAGGCTATAATTAAAAAAATCAAATTGATTTTTAATGGAATGAACTATCTAAGACTTCATCTTACCCTATTAATAAATTATAACATTTACATAAAATGAAGAGATAATCATTGGCTTAAAAAAAGGAAAGAAAAGAATTATTATTTGCTTTATTATTGTTGTAGACAAAAAAAGTAATAATAAGTGTAATCAATAATGTACATTTACAAATTTTGATATTGATATAGGACGTTATTTTAGGTTAATTTAGGATTTTAGAATTTTTATTATTTTAGGACTTTCTATTTTAATTAGAATCGATTATGGTATGTGACTTAGTATTTTATTTTCATTGTAATTTTTATTTAGTTTTCCTTTTTAAATTAAATTAGGGAAGTGGGTTTCCTCTATTATAAATAGAGAGGTTTTCCTCTATTATAAATAGGGAGGTTTTGTTATTGTTTTCATAAATCAGATTAAATTATTTAATAAAATTCCTCTTTTATTATCCCCACTGGGATTATTTATAAAAAATCTCTCTTATAAAGTCGTTTGGATTAGAGCGTCATCTAATCTCATTTTATGCGTTATTAAAAATCTCATTAAATCGTTTAGATTAGAATGATATCTAATCATACTTTAATTAGAGCGGTCTAATCACATTGACTTCATCTAGTACTAGAATGATATCTAGTGTTTTTTATTTAATCAATTCCACTTCTGCTACGCCACTCCATCAGATATAATATTTCACAACACAACAAGCAGCGCGTTGTTGAATATAAATACCAACAAGCAAAAATATGTTGTGATACATTCTTATTACCAGTGTTTTGAAAATCATTGTTGAAGATGAAGCTTTTAACAACGTGCTTAGCTTGCACGTTGTCATTTGGCCTATGATATATACCACAATCACAAAACAGTTGCAATTATATTTTTTATAATTTGCTGTGAAGGAAGTTATTGAAAATAATCTTTTAGCTGATTTAAACAATGCACAATTTTTTAATAATGTTAAATATCATATTTTGTAACAAGTGTAACACACACGTCGCGAAGCTCCTATTGTCTTATCTCTTTTTTCTTGTAGTACATATTTATAATGAGTAATGATATAATCACAAACTTTTGTAAAAATTTATTTTGTACAAACTAATGTGGCATGGTAAGATTGGTTGAATTAAATATCACTTGGCCCACATGATTTATTTTTATTATTTTATATTTTCATTCAACTAATGAATTAATGCTATATCAGTTTGTATAAGAATTGTGGCTGTATCATCACTCATTTATAATATTACAATTAAGGATTCTTAGCCATTTTATCTTTACATCCTTAATGGTCAAATATGCACAAGAATGAAATTAAGATTTAGCCATTTAGAAATTAAGGAGGATTCAATTGATCGATTATGCAACTTACTAATCAATTTTATATTTTAGAAAACTGAAAGAAGTTTAATATAATTTACCATCAAAATGACTTTTATTTCCTTAGAAAAATAATAAAAAAATTTATGCTAGGGACTTTTGCCAGGCTAGACAAATGATATTCACCTGTTACAATATAAAATTATATGTACAGAAAAAAAAAGTGAGACATTGAGACTTCTGATTTGTGAAATGGTGTGGTCCAATTGTATCCATTGACTATTCTGTTTTTTGAGTGGTACTCCTTTATTTATTTTTCTAGTGGTATTCTTTAGCTTTAGGGAACCGAGGGTGGTCGTTTTTCTTCATTTATTGACTTACTTTTAATCAGTCAATTATCTCTATTTAATTAATTAATTTTTATTTTTATCTAAATAAATTTACTAATTAATATTATTACTATTCATCTTTATAATTTGTAATAATATAGTGGTAACCTATTATTATTTTTATCTTTTTATTTTCTTTAAATTAGTATTATCTATCTTTAAAATTTTTATGAGTATTTTTCATATAATAACATCATGAATTACAATAAAATAGATTAATATATACTAATTTAGAATACTAGAGGGTTGTATTCAATTCAACTTGATTTATGTTACGATTATATATTATCTTATTTATTTTTTGTGATTTTTATTATTTGTTAAAATTTATAATTTATAAGGGCACAAATGAAAAAGATTTAAAAAAATTAAGTTAAAAAATAACTCAATACTTACTTTTAGCAATTCATAAAAAATAAACATGTTATTAAAATCAAACATTTAGCTTCATTCCGAGTTCAAGTAATTCAAATCTATTCATATATCAGAAAAAAAAATAAGAAGTTCATCTTAGGCATCCACAAAATCTTGTTTGTGGGTTACCGTCCAGTATATTGCATCATATTTAATTTAACCATATGCCTAAGCAACTAGAAATACAAATTAAGAAGAAAACTGTTGAATATAATTAAAGCAAAAATCATTCATGCCAAGCGTAAAATAACTTTAAAAGATTGTTAGATCTTCATTGAATCCGCAATGATCCACAACACTAAATCCCTGTTCTACTGCTTTTCAATTCACTTCTTTACTTGCATATATGATTCAATATTTCCATTCGTTTGGAGATAAATATGGAAGGATATCTTTGGACTAACAAATGAATGACAATATGACACATGACAATAACAAGGGTGAAATAAACAAAATACTTAGAGTAGTATAAAGATGCCTTTTTGGAAGAATTTACTACAGAGATTGGGAATCAATAGTCAAGATTAGACACTTTAAGATATTTTTGTGAAAGAATAAATTTAGTATGAAAGGAATATTCTTGTCCATTTTCTTTAGATATGACACATACCTCTAGAAACATTATTTCCCTTCAACCCAAGGACGACATCTAATCCTAATTTTTAGGGGTGGGGCAAAAAAACCGTGGTCTTAAAAATACCGAACCGAACCGGCGGTTTTTTCTAATTCGGATTGGTTTTTATTTTAAAAAAACCGAAATATATCATTTGTAAAAAAACCAAAATGTCGGTTCGGTATTCAGTTCACTCAGCTGAATTGAAAAACCGAACAGAAAAACTGAATTAATTTTAGATTTTATTCAAATCGAAATGTGTGAAATTTTTTTTTATAAATCCAAATATTGAGTCAAAAATGCCTAAAGTTGATGTTGATATTGATGAAGATGGGAGAATGTTGCTGGCGTTTGTTTGCAATTTTTTTTTTGGGTGAAGATGGGAGAATGTTGTTGGCGTTTGTTTCTAAATTTTTTTTTATTTTGTGTTATAAGTTGTAATTGTTATTATTTTTATTTGTCTTTACAATATTATAATTATGTTTATGTAGATGGAGTATTGGAGTTTGGTTATGTATTTTGAAATTTTAATATTTCATATTTTGTGAGTACCTTATTAGTAGTTAGTAAGATATTAGTGATAAAATGTGTTTTGAATACTTTGTATTTCTTGTTAATATTTGTAATGAAATTAGGATGAACTAATTGTTGAAAAATATTATTACATTCATGAGGTCTAATGGGCTGAAAATTTAAAAATTTAACATAGGTCTAATAGGCATAGAACCGAAAAAATCAAACCGAACCGAACTGATCCGAAAAGATTCGTTTGAGTTCGGTTCTTATTGAGTTCAGTTCTTATTCGGTTCTTTTTATAAAATAACCGATTTAAATCGGTTCTACTTAATTTCGATCCGAACCGTGCCCACCCCTACTAATTTTTATACTCTCTCCTTACTACTAGTCTCCACTATATATATGTCTTATTCAACATATATAGAGGGCTCTTGTAACACCCCAAAATTACCCATGAAAACACAAGGGTAAAATTGGAATGAAACCTCAAATTATTTATTCTTATTAATAAATCTCAAAATAGACAATCATTATTCATATTTCAACTGAATCCTTACATAAAACATATGAAATAAAGTCTTTAAAGAAAAGTCTCTAATTCAAAATAAAAAGTCTAGTCAAATTTAATCTTTAAAACAACTCCAAAGATCCACTAAAAAAAATTCTCCATCGAACAACCTAAGCCACATCTCTAATCAATCTACAAAATATTGGAGACGAGGGGTGAGCCGTCAACTCAGTAAGCAAATCCATGCACAATATTTGAAAATCTTTGTCATATACCTTTAAATATTTTATAACAACATCTTCATTTAACATAAGGGGTGGATTCATGTAAAAGCATAAAAAACAATAAAACATTCATAAAAACGTTAAAACATTAAAACATTAAAACATAAACATTGGTAGATCATGCCTCGTAGTCATTATCATTCATCATTCATCATTCATCATTCATCATTCATGGTACTATACCTCGCATTATTTCTTATTCAGGGTACTATACCCCGCATTGTTCATAACATCCTTGTGCACAAGATCATCATCATACTAGCAAGCTGGCCATAGCGTTACATAACATCATAACATTTGCATTATTACATTACTACGGACTATGAGCCAAAACATTTTTGAATCCACCTTACATCCTTTCATAAATAGCATTTAAAGTCTTCTAAAACATTTAAGATCATTTCTTTGATCATTTAATTATTTTAAAAATTCCTTAAGAAAACATTTTGTTTAAGAAAACTAATTTCTTAAGAAAAATTTATTTTAAAACACATTTTTATAAATTCATTTAAATATTTTAGAAATTAGTTTTGTAAAAATCTCCATTTAAACATAATTCTTATAACATAAATCTTATTTATTATAAAGCACATCATGCATGAATCTACTTACCTCGATCTGCATCAATCAACTCAATACTTTAAGGTCATGTTTGGTTTGAAGAAAAGGGAGGAGAGGAAACGAGTGGAATGAAGAGAAAGGGAGAAGAAAGGAATGGAAATAGTAATGAAATTAAATTTTGTTGTTTGGTTTAATATAAAATTTGATAAGGAAATGAATTATAATTTTTTTCTTTAGACAAATTTATCATTTACCTTAAATATATATAATAAAATGCCGGTCCGGTGGCCGGTGGCGGAAGTCCGGCGATGGTCCTGTAATTTTCCGGCGAAGTCCGATGGTGGTCCTGTGACTTTCCGACGATGTCCGACGGTGGTCTGGTGACTTTCTGGTGAGGTCCGATGGTGGTCCGGTGGTAGTCCGGCGACCTTCCGGCGGTGGTCCATTTATAATATTAAATAAATAAAATAAAATAATAAATAATAATTATTTAGTGGCATTAAATAAATTAAAAAGATGAAGGGTAATTTTAGAAACTTTATTTTCTAATATAAGAGGAATTTAAATTCTTCACTACTTAGTGTGGAATTCAAATTTTACATTATAATGAATATTAAATTCTTATGCATTTTGTCGAACCAAACAATGGAAATAAAAAGAGAATTTAAATTACTTTTCTCTCTTATATTCTCTCATCCCAACCAAACAACACCTAAGAACAAACCAATGAGCTCACCCACATTCTATAATCATCATAAAAATATTTAGGGATGGCAATGGGGAGGGGAGGGGACCGATCTCCCCGTACCCATCCCTGATATTTTGTGTATGTCCCCGTCCCGTCCCCATCAGAATTACTTGAGAGAATCCCCATCCCCTCCCCGAATAATAACAGGGGATCCCCGAGGGTCGCCGATCCCCGAATAACTAATACATTTTTTTTCGATTTTGAGTTAATCATATTAAAATAAAAAATTCAAATAAAAGTAAAGTTCGAAATATATCTTACATTAATATCTATTACAAAAGTCACATACATTAAATTAGTAAGTAACGCAACATGCAAGGAATACAAACTTCTTTTACAAACTATCATGAACAAATTAATAGTCTAATACAAAATTGTTACAAGTAAAATCGAATTTAGATTCAAAATTAACTTTTTCAATGGTGGCGTGGGCACTTTATAAATGTGGACTATTCCCTGTACAACACAATAGTTAAATCGGAGAAAATCAAAAGCAAATATTATATTAGATTGATTAGATTAGATATTAAAATTGTGATTCACTGTGGACAATTATAACATCTAAAAATAAATAAAAAATAGATTTAAGTTTAAAATATTTAAAGAATATTAAAATTAAAAAAATGTTTGGCTAATAGAATCTACTTGGTCTTTTTAATGTCCTAAATAAAAATTTAGGACTTTAATTAGTTAATTAGGCCTAAAAGTTTAATAATATAAATATTTTGATATTTTTACCAATATTTATAATTTTATAATTTAAATTTTATAATTTATTTACTAGTAATTTTAAAGAATTAAAATAAAATTAAAAATTAAAATGGGGAAGTGGGTAGGGGATGGGAATTCCACCTCATCCCCGTCCCCTCCCCAAATAAGAAATTGGGTAAATAAATTTTCACGTCCCCTCCCCGAAAAAACAATTGGGTATAAAATTATCCCCATACCCTCCCCGAGTGGAAAAAATTCCCGAAGATACCCGTCCCCATGGGGATTTTTGCCATCCCTAAAAATATCCTTATCAATATCATCTCTAACTTTAAATATAATCCCAATCATCCTTAAATTACAGGCACTTATACTAGCTCAAAACTTATAAGACTTAAACATGAGTATCCTGCACATGCTGATTTTTAATAACCTATACACATGTCGACAAACCATGAAAATTTACAGAGGTACTGTCAACATGCATAGCATTGCATACAATATTTTACAAAAATCAGCACAATTCAAAATCGAGTCAGAATATTGACCATTCACCAAAGTAACAAAACTGTCCAGCGTTGACTAAAACAGACTTTTACCAATTAGGAAATTCATAAAATAGCTTTTAGTACTCAAAATAATATGATTCTTTTTTCTAATTACAGAAGACACATTCAGAAAGCATATAATTAAAATTCATAATTTTTGGACTCCTGAAACTATTTTAAAACGTTTTATTTCCGAGAACATCTAACCCGTCCAGAAAATTCCAGATTTGAAAACAGAATTTCAAAAATTCGTATCTTTTATTTTACATGCCCCAAAATCGTGATTCCAGTTTTTAAAGACTGAGGAAAGATTGAAATTTCATTATAAAATCCTAACATGGCATGTAATATTCATAAAGTAGCCCAACTGTTACATGTTTCAGCTTCTGCAATTCTGGAAAACAGTTTCCAGATTTGCAGCAGCCACATGTTACGATTTTTAATAATTTAACCATAAAGAATAAAACTACGAAATTAAACATGCAAGCATAGGAGACATACATCTGTTGATAAAAAAATCGTCATAATTTTTAAGGATGTGTAACCTTACAGAAAAATTTCCAGAATTGAGAACCGCTACTGAAAATCGGAATTTTCCAGAACCAGTAACCCAACTTCGAAAACCCATAACAATTTGCATACTCAGACGATTCCAATACAAAACCTATCAACAGAAAGCTTAGGATGTCTAGTTCCAGGATATGTAAGCATATTCATGTGATTTTAAATAAAGAAAACGATTTCAAGCAAGGAATAGAGACTGTTCATATCATCACAACATTACAAACACACATATATTACCCAAATCATACCACAAGTAATTAAAGGCAAATAATTAATAAAAATAAATCATATAAGTCTAAGAAATACTTAATACCTTAAGGCAAACACTAAGAAAAGAAGTTATAAAACTTTCTTTTCCTTCTCCAAAGACTTATGTTTCTTTCTTTTCTTTCTAGGGTTTGTAACAGTGTAGAAAATAAAAGACGGTTTCTTAAAAAGATGGCTTCCTCTTAAATATTTGGAAATTAATAATTTTTTTTAATAAAAACTAATAACTTACGTAACTTATTTAAAGCAATTTGATAAATTTTACTCACACACAAATACTTAATAATAACTATCCTACTCAATTTAATAAGGGTAAAAGAGGAAAAAAATAAAAGTGGGTGTTACAGCTCTCCTCTACTCTCTCTATCTCCCCCCATATTTTAGATTATCATCCATTTCATCATTTTTGGTAGGCCATTTCTATTCTATAATTTCATCTTCTCCACCATATTATCACTCTCTGTATATTTATTCACCATCTTCATTAACACCAAGCATCTCTATATAGCTATATAGATTATGTTATTCATCTTGGATAATATAAAATTTTATATAATCTCTCATTTATTTAGTGGATTGATGATGACTTACTCTTGTTGCCAAAGGCCGAAACATATAAATATAATGTGTTCTTTTTATTTATATTTGTTTTACTACATTTTCAATTTGATGTCTATATTGTGTTTCACATATGAGCTTACTTGAGCTACCTTAATTACACTAAATATTCTGTGAGACTCAATGAGCTGTCCTCCGAGTACACCCAGGCTAGCCCCATATCAACTCCTATAAGATTCTACTGAGCTCTACCTTTTATTCCTCAGACGACCATCTTAGTTTACTATGAATATTATTTTAGCTTACCAACTAAGATACCTTAGTTAAACCATCCGCCTTAAACAATAGAAAAACATACCTAAACCCAAACTTAGCACAAGCTCCCTTCACATATAAATTTATTTGTTTAAATAAGATTTAACCTGAATCCGATAAGAACTAATGTTGAGTGTTAGAAAATGTATATTTATAAAGGAGAAAATCATTATTTTACATTTCAAGTCTTACTAACAACCCTTACTTTTATGCATTTTACCTTTTTGTAATTTAATTACGTGTGTTTTATTTTAATTAAGTATTTTATGTATTTTAGGGGCATTATAGTCATTTCATAATAAAGTAGAGATCAGACGACGAAACGGACATCACTTTTGAACTCAGGACGATCGAAAACCTCAGGAGGAGCATAAAAGGAAAAATGATACTATTCACATGTACGGTACTATTCACGTGTACGGTACTGTCTACGTTATTGTTCACGGTACTGTTCACATAGACGGATCGATGACGTGGCATTGACCGATGATGTGGCATTGACTGATGAGGTGTCACAATCTTGTTGGACTAAAATTCTTATGTACTGTTGATGGCGACGTGGCAGCATATCAGTGGACGAAAAATTTCGTGTACGGTGTATGTATCACACAGAATTATTTTCAAGCAAACTGCGTCACTGTTCACCCGGGTCAAACCGTGTTACTGTTCATCCACGTTGTCAAACCGCGTATTGTTGACTGATGACGTGGCGCAATCCTGAGCGTCCAAACTGTTTTTAATCCGATGGCCATGATTTATTTCATATATCTATAAAAAGGGGGCTTCCCCCCCACCCTAATTTGATATCTCTGAATCCATTTTTGGGATCAATTTTCTATAATTCCTTCTCCATCTTGTATTTTCTTTGTATTTTAATAAATTTCCATTTTGCCCCAAGTTCAATTATGAGTGGCTAATTTTCTTTTAAGCTTGGGTTGAAGGTGAAGTCTCAACATGTGTCATGCGCTTTATTTGGTAAATTTATTTTCTCTTCCCCTCTAGTTTTTGTGGATGTTTTGACTTCTCGTCGATAAATAATACTAATCTTGTCTAGTACCGACTTGGTTTCACTTGCCCTCTAGTACAAGATTATTATTATTTGGCACGATAAGCCCTTAGTACCATATTGATTAGAGCGTGGTTCATGAGGTGTGGATTCCTCCCTCATGATTTAATTGGCATTAATAAGGATTATTTAGCCCATAATGCATGTTGATACGGATCTAGATACTCAAGTACGTCATTTCAATAGATTTCTCTTCAATTTATTCTCGCCATTGCAATTCTAATTTTAGAATTTATTCTTGCCATTTTAATTCGAAGTTTTAGAATATTCCAAATCAATTTCACTAGAAATCCAACCATCCATTTGCAAAATTAATTCTACAAACAATTAAAATCCACCTCATTGTGGGATCGACACTCGTCACCATTAGTCTATACTACAATAGATTCGTGCGCTTACGAGTACATTAAAATTTGCACAACAAGTTTTTGGCGCCGTTGCCGGGGAGGAAAGTAATTTTAATTCTTAGAATTAATTTTGGTGAATAATTTCTTTTCATTATTTTCTTGTAATTTTTTTTATTAAAAAAAAAAGAAAAAAAAGTGAATCTACATTTAAAGGTTAGTATTTCTTTTCTTTTTCTCTTCTTTAATTTTGTAATTTAATTTTCAAGTTATTCTTCTTTGTAATTTTTGTTTATCTTTTTAATTTTTTTTAGTTAATTTATTTCACGTATTATTTTTTTGTGTATTTTTATAGAAAGGTTGTAATAGCGCAATAAGGTTAGTATCGTAATTTCTCCCTCTTCTTTATTTTTATTTGTTTTGTTCTCATCTTTATTTTTATTTTATTTGTTTTGCATGCATGGTCGTAGGTCATTATCACCTAATCTTGAACCTATAGACCTTGAATTAGAAAAAACACTTCGCTCACAAAAGCACATTAAAAATAAATTTGGAATGGATTTACAAGCACCACAGGAGAGGCCATTTAAGAATTATTTTAGTCCCTTAGCTAATTTGAGCACATCATGTATAAGATACCCAAATGTAGCTGCTAGGAGTTTTGAGTTAAAACCTAGTGTGCTAAATTGTCTCCCCACATTTTATGGCCTAGAAAATGAGGATCCATATAATTATCTGAATGATTTTCATGCTATTTGTCAAACTTTTAAATACGAAATTTTTTCAGACGATGATGTTAAACTCAGATTATTCCCATTTTCTTTAAAGGATAGAGCTCGTTCATGGTTAAATACATTGCCTGCCAATAGCATTTCATCATGGGAACAAATGGTAACAAAATTTTTGAATAAATATTTCCCAGTGCATGAAACCAATGCTATTCGCAGGGAAATCTAGGAGTTTACGCAGAGAGAGGACGATCAATTTTTCGAAACATGGGAGAGATTCAATGGGCTACTCTTGAAGTGTCCACATCATGGGTACGAGAAATGACACCAATGCCAATACTTTTTGGAGGGATTACTACCGAATGTACAAGAATGGCTAATGACAACAAGTGGAGGAGAGCTAATGTCAAAAAGTGCATCAGAAATTTGAGAATTCTTCCAGTGACAAACAGATAATTCCCAACAATGGAGTCGATCACTCAGGAATACTAGAAGAATTAAGGGAGTAAATGAGGTTCACATTGGCGAGTCAAGTTTAGAAATTAAAGAAGTCAAAGCGATAATTGAAGGTCTCTCTCGACAAATAGCATCGTTATCGACTGTTAAATCAACAGAGGCACATGACCCTGACTCATATCCAGATAAAGCCAATGCCATAGGTGTAATGAGAAAGCCATCAAATTACAACCCATACTCCAACACATATAATCATGGATGGAGAGACCATCCCAATTTTTCATGGTCTCAAGGATTCCAACAAAATGGACCAGCAGTTCTAGCTCCACCAATGCAACCAATTCCTCAAGCTCCTCAAGCCTCTCAGCCCCTATTCAGACCATACAATCAAAACTAGAACTACACTCAACCCAGACCATGGGAGGATGCATTTCAAAATTTCAAGAATGTTACGCACTCCACGATTGAGCAACAGAACCGCACTATTGATGGACTACGAAATGAGTTAAGAGCAGGTTTTAACTCACAAGCCCAATCAGTTTCAAGCCTTGAGAAGATGGTGGGACAACTTGCTTCTTTAGTTCAGACCTTGGCAATGACTGTTGAGAAAGGTAAGTTTCTAAGTCAACCAGTGCCTAATCCTAAAGGAGTATATGAAGCAAGTACCAGTTCACCATAGCAGCATGGAGAGGTCAAATCAGTCATGACCTTACGAAAGGGAAAAGAAGTCGACAACAAAGTGGAGATGCCGGTGACAAAAGAAAATCAAATTGTACCTGTGAATGTTGAGGACTCACCACCGGAGGAGAAAGAAGAAACCAACCCACGAGAATATGTTCCGAAAGCACCATTTCCTCAGAGGTTAGCTAAAGGCAAAAAGGGAAAATCCACAGGTGAGATTCTTGAAATCTTCAAACAGGTAAGTGTTAACATCCCTTTTCTTGATGCTATTAAATAAGTTCCATCTTATACCAAGTTTCTCAAAGACCTTTGTACTAAAAAGAGAAATATGCATGTTCAAAAGAAGATATTTTTAATAGAAAACGTTAGTTCTATACTCCAACATAAAATTCCTTTAAAATACAAAGACCCAGGCTCCCCCACTATCTCATGTAGTATAGGGAACCACACAATTGAGAATGCTTTGTTGCATTTAGGAGCTAGTGTAAATTTGTTGCCTTACTCTGTATTTGTGAAACTTGGACTGGGAGAATTATACCCAACTCCAGTGGTGTTACAACTCGCAGATCGGTCCACAAAAATATCTCGTGGTATTGTGGAGGACGTGCTTATCCAGGTAGACAAGTTTTATTTTCCTGTTGATTTCATTGTAATTGACACTCAACCAATACAGGATTCAAGGAAGCACATCCCCATTATCCTAGGCTGACCTTTCTTGGCAACTGCGGATACTCATATTCAATGCAGAACTGAAAATATGCAGTTGTCCTTCGGCAACATGACTATGGAGCTGAACATCTTCAACATTGCCAAACAACCTCACAATGCAGACGATGGAATTGTTGATGTGGATTTAATTGAAGAATTAGTTGATGACTCTTTTGTTTCAAACCTTAGTGATGATCCTTTACAAACATGTTTAACTCACTTTAGTTTGGATTTTGATATTGACAGATCGGTCGAAGAGGTCAACGCCCTGCTTGACTCAGCACCATCCATGGACACAAATAAATAGAATTCAAGAGTTCAACAACTAGCACCATCAGAGAAGAAACTCATTCTATCATTAGAATCACCACCGAAACTCGAGCTCAAACCATTGCTCAACACTCTGGAATATGCATTTTTGGGGGAAGAAAGTGCTCTACCGGTAATCATCTCTTTATCCCTCAATGACGAACAAAAATGTAAGTTGTTGGATGTTTTAAAAGAGCACAAAGGAGCATTAGGATGGACCATAGCAGACATAAAAGGTATAAACCCTGCAGATTGCATGCATTACATTCACCTTGATGAAAATGCTAAATCTACTAGGGAAATGCAACGTCGGTTAAATCCTAACATGAAAGAAGTTGTTTGAACTGAAGTCCTTAAGCTATTAGACGCATGTATCATTTACCCAATTTCTGATAGTTCATGGGTCAGTCCTGTACAAGTTGTCCCCAATAAGTCAGGAGTCACAGTAGTTACCAATGTTGATAATGAATTGATACCAACTAGAGTGACTACAGGATGGCGTGTTTGCATTGATTATAGAAAGTTGAATTCTGTCACACGTAAATACCATTTTCCTTTACCATTTATCGATCAAATGCTTGATAGCTTAGCAGGCCATGAATTTTATTGCTTTCTAGATGGCTATTCAGGATACAATTAGATCCCCATAGCACCAAAAGATCAGGAGAAAACCACTTTCACTTGCCCTTTTGGCACATTTGCATATAGGAGAATGCCATTTGGATTATGTAATGCACCTGCTACATTTCAACGATGCATGTTGAACATTTTTTCTGATATGGTTGAACGATTCCTTGAAGTCTTTATGGATGATTTTTCTGTCTTTGGTGACTTGTTTGATCAATGTTTACATCATCTAACATTAGTTCTGTAGAGATGTATCGAGAAGAACTTAGTCTTAAATTGGGAGAAGTGCCATTTTATGGTAAAACAAGGTATTGTTCTCGGTCACATCATTTCGAGCAAAGGTATTGAGGTTGACATAGCCAAGGTGGATCTCATTTCTAATCTTCCTCCACCCAAAACAGTCAGAGAAGTAAGATCTTTCCTTGGGCATGCTGGTTTTTATAGACGTTTCATTAAAGATTTTAACAAAGTTTCTAGGCCCTTATGCAATCTACTTACTAAGGATGTACCTTTTGTCTTTGATGATTCATGTCTTGTGTCGTTTGAAAAATTAAAGCATTTGTTGACATCATCACCCATCATTCAGCCCCCAAACTGGAGCTTACCATTTGAGCTCATGTGTGATGCATCTGATTATGCAGTAGGAGCAGTATTAGGACAAAGAGTTGATCGAATTCCCCATGTTATTTACTATGCTAGTATGACATTGAATGATGCACAATTGAACTATTCAACTACTGAAAAAGAAATGCTAGCAGTAGTGTTTGCATTGCAAAAATTTCGATCTTATCTCATTAGTTGTAAAATAGTTATATTCACAGATTATGCTGCTCTTAAATATCTTCTCACAAAGAAAGATGCAAAAGCTAGACTAATTCGTTGGGTGTTACTTTTGCAGGAATTTGACTTGAAATTCAAAGATAAAAAAGGGACAAAAAATGTTGTGGCAGACCATCTCTCTCGTCTACATTTTGACACAATTACTGAGCCATTACCATTGAATGAGTCATTTCCAGATGAACAATTAATGAATGTGGAAGTATTACTTTGGTATGCTGATATAGTTAATTATCTTGTTACAGGTAAACTTCTAGAGCATTGGACCAAGCAAGACAAGGCTAAATTCTTTGCAGAAATAAAGAATTTCTTTTGGGATGACCCGTATTTGTTCAAGTATTGTGCAGATCAACTTGTTAGACGATGTGTCCCAGAAAATGAAATTCAGAATATCCTTTCATTCTGCCATGAACAAGCTTGTGGAGGTCATTTTAGTGCTAAGAAAACAGCGACTAAAATTCTACAATGTGGTTTTTATTGGCCAACTATATTTTGAGATACTTACACTTTCTGTTCTTCATGTGATAGGTGTCAACGAATGAGGAGCATTATACGAAGGAACATTATGCATTAAATCCAATTTTAGTGGTTGAAATTTTTGACGTATGGGGTATCGACTTTATGAGACCATTTCCCCCTTCTGTTGGCCATCAATACATATTGGTTGCTGTTGATTACGTATCGAAATGGGTAGAAGCGATTCCATGTAGAAGCAATGATCACAAGGTGGTGATAGGATTTTTGAAAAGCAATATTGTTTCGCGCTTTGGATTCCCTCGAGCGATAATCAGTGATGGTGGTGCCCACTTTTGTAACAAAGCATTCAAAGCTCTTTTGACAAAGTATTCAATTACACACAAAGTGGCGACTCCGTATAATCCGCAAACCAGTGGCCAAGTTGAGATATCCAATCGAGAAATAAAGTACATATTAGAAAAAACGGTGAGGCCAGACAGGAAAGATTGGTCATTAAGACTTGATGATGCATTATGGACATACAGAACGGCTTTCAAGACCCCGATTGGGATGTAACCCTATAGGCTAGTGTATGGAAAAGCTTGCCACCTAACTGTAGAACTCGAGCATCGTGCATATTGGGCCATCAAGAAATTCAACTTTGACATGCAACAAGCCAGCTCAGAAAGAAGATTACAACAGGCAAAACTTGAGGAAATTCGCAATGATACCTATGAAAATGCCAAGATTTACAAGCAACGAATGAAAGTCTTCCACGACAAGCACATTATGAGAAAATCTTTCACTCCAGGTCAGAAAGTGCTTTTGTTCAATTCTCGCTTGCACCTATTCCCAGGTAAGTTACACTCTCGTTGGTCTGATCCCTTTATTGTTCATATTATTTTTCCACATGGGGCAATTGAAATTAAGGACCCAAAGAACGGTGTCACGTTTAAAGTTAATGGTCAAAGATTAAAGCCATATCTAGAGTACCAACCACATGGAGAAGATACCGAAATAAATTTGAGTGACCCACTAGAGTTGAATTGATTTTTTTTCTTTTCGTTGATTTGATTTTGTTTTCTTTCTTTATATTATTCTTTTGCTAATTGAAATTATTTTTGCATAAGTGTGTTTGTTTAATTGATAAGTTTTCTCTTATCATTGTTAATCATAAGTCTCATACTTAGACCGTTCCTCCTGAACATTCTTAAACCACTTCAACGTGTCAAAACTCATCTCAAAAGACATATTCAATTTTGTAAAATACAATGCAATTGGGCTCTACAACCACCAGAGTTAGTAGCCTATGTTGAGGGTTTAGAACGCCAATTCAGAGACATTGAGAGAAGTGTTTACAACATCCAGTTGGAGCTTGAGGTAAATTCAATAAGAGGACGATTTTAATTTTCTTTGTGTGTTTAATTTGTTTTTCTATTTGTGTGCTTTAGTTTGTTACCCCGGTGAAGTGGCAGATAACGGTACTCCGTGACAATCAAGTCGGTTACTTCAGTTTTCCCATAATAACTGATATTCTGAGGCGAAAGTATGAACAAAAATGAGATCTTAGCGAAGCTTCACAAGCGATTCCCCTCACTTCCTCAGAATGCCATCCTTACGATCTACAAAACTCGTTCTGAACGCATGCGATTGCTCATGAGGAATAACATACCTGCTGATATTCATTGGTTAATCGAGGCGAAAGTACGATTGGCAGGTGAGTTACCTCCAAAATTTATTGCATACATGCCTGGTTGTGGTAAAGGAAATTATGCAAGAAAACGACGAGCTCAAAGAATTTTTGTTGCTTGTCATAAGTGAGCCAGAATGAGTTGTGATAGAAACCCATGTTCTTTCGGAATGGTGTCTGATAACATGGAAGATAAGATTCAATTCATTAGGGATGGCTTGAATAAGGAGTCATTGGATGATATCCTTTTGTCTCTTGAAACGCATCCTAGTGGATATGTGTAAGATTCTCCAGTTATGACCATTATTCCAGAAAGAGCATGCACGATATAGTCTCGGGAATCTGACTATAAACGACCCTGTTTGCCAGTTTATAAGAAAATTGGATGGGAAGCCTATCCTCGACCCATAGAGGGCGTTCAAGCCGTTTCTAGATGTAAAACCAGAGGAAGATGTGAGCCACAGTCACAACTACCTGTAAATATCCTTTTACTTTATTGTTATTTTATTTATTTTACTGTTATTTTATTGTTTGCATTATTGTCTTTAATAATTTAATTACTGTTTGCTTTTTCCCTTTTACTGTTTCCTTTTTGACTCACGAGCCATGTGCTTTACGTGTTATTTGACATTGACATGCTACCTCATACACAGCTGTGACCTACTGTCACCAAGACTCTTAAATGTGATTTCTTTTTTTGTCAAGCACTTACAAATTATTTTTGAGAAGTATCCCAATGGCAGCTACTCCCAATAGACAATTCAAGAACATTTGTGTGCTTTCTGGATTTACCTATGGAAAACATAAAGAGTTCGTTGAGGCAGCTATAGATTTTGGTTGAAACATAGCAGCGAGAAAATTACACTTGGTGTATGGAGGAGGTAACCGAGGGTTATCAAAAATGGTCTCAGAACCAGCTTTTATCAGAGGAAGTCAAGTGTTAGGCATAATCCTAAGAGTCCTAAAACCATTGGGTAGTTCATCTGACTCATCAACTGGAGAAGAGTTATCGTCTCAGGTATGCAAGACAGAATAACTGAAATGCTTAATCATGCTGATGCTTTTATTTTCCTTCCAGGAGATTTTGCAACACTAGAGGTACTTATCACACTAGCATCTTGGGCCCATCTGCACATCCACCAGAAACCCATCGGTTTGTTAAATGTCAATAACTTTTATGATGACTTTATCGCATTTCTTAACCATGCAATAAAAAACTACTTCATTCTTTCCCATGCGAAAAAACTTTTTATTTGTGCTCACACTGCTAATGAGCTACTTGATCTGTTACAAGCTTATAGACCGAAGTCAAACCCCTGGACTTTTGTGTTGGAGCGACCAAATAATTATGGTAATAGTAGCAGCAGTAAGAAGTACAAATTAGATTTAACTCTCCGCTTGTAAATATTTTCTTCTGTGTTGCACTACCCAGGTGATGTCTTTTAAACTCTACTTCTTTCCTTTCAAACATTGAGGACAATGTTTCGTTCTAGTTGGGGGGAGGGAATAGTTGACAATTGTGGAATTTTAGTTAAGTTTTTACTAATTTTTTGTTGTAGAAACTAACTGTTGCTAACTTTTTATGTCGAAGATGGCTGAATATGGAGTGTAGTGACTCTAGAAACGCATCTTCATTGTTTAAAAAAAAATTTCAGACATTTTCTTTTTTTATTTATTATGTTTTGATGTTCATTTTTCTTCTTCTTTTTAATTTCTCCTTATAAATATATATTTTCAAATTTTTGAGTCGAAGATGGCTCAATATGGGGTGTAGTGACTCTAGAAACACATCTTCATAGTAAAAAAAAAATTATTTTTGTTTTTTATCATTTTAAGTGTAACTTTTCTAATTAGTTTTTCTGCATCATTTTCACATTTCTGCATGCATATTTTCCTTTCATGCTTAGAATGGGTTGGCGGGTAGAATGTTGTTTTAAAAAAAAAAAATGTGTGTGAGTTGTTTTAACATTGGATGACATGATTAATTTCAAATTTTAGTATTTATATTATCTTTGGTCTTAAGTAATGTTACGCTATATTTGCTACTTTACATGTTGATGTCGGAGACAAATATGAGTTGCTTGAAGGAATGAACATGTCATAATAAGTACTAAGTGAGTTTTTTGAGCCTATCATTTTTCTTGGAGAGTAACCCTTTTGCCCATTCTTTATACAGTTTAACAGTTTATTATTGTATATACGATCTTTAGATTTCCTTTGAGTTAACCCTAAAAAAAAAATTGTAAAATAAAAAAAAGAAGAAAAAAAATGTGTGTTGCTACATTTGGAGGCCCATCTAACTAGTAGATATGGACGATTATTTAGAGCCCTAAAAGACGATGGAAATGTCATTTTTGACCCATTTGAGCCTTTCTAGCCATCCCTTTTATTAAATATCCATAGTTAACCCTTTTAAGTCTTTAAAAAAAAAAAACCTCTTCTTTGTCAACTTATCATCTTGACCCACTCCGATTTGGAGTATTAGCCAATGTCTTATAAGTTCTATCACCTATTTATGTTTGAGAAAAATGTAAATAAGTATTTTTGTTCAGTGAAGTTATGCCAAAAAAAAAAGAAAAAAAAAGAAAACAACAAAACAAAAGTTGTTGTTTCAAAAGAAAAAAAAAAATAATAGGTGAAATCCACCTTGCAACTTCAAAAAAAAAAATAATAAATAAAATATTTCTCTACATTTTTTCTCAAACATACACTTTGTTTTTCCTTATTTTCCTTCTTTGTTAGCCATGTCCCTAGCCTAAGTTACATCCTAATAAAAGTCCTTCTTGATTTTTGGGAACTATAGTCTGAAGTAGAAGCTAGTAATGTGGGTTAAAAAGATGTAATGATGCATAAAAAAAAAGAGATAAATAAATTGGGTTGACTAACATTTTTATTTGACTTGAGATCGTATTATTTCTAAGCTGAGGGCATATTTCTTTCATCTTGGTGAGAGCATGTGATATCACTTCTTTATTATTTTCTCTCTCAGGTACCATTCATTGGAGTGACTATTTTTACTGGGTTTAATTTCTTTGTGAAAGTGTCACTACTTCTAGTGAGAATTTGGGGTTTGACATGTCATTCTTGAAAGTAGCTATAACAAAGTCTACTGGGCTGATTCATGTGGATGGTTAATGTAAGTATGATGTTTCTTTAGACTGGAGATAATGCTTATACTTTTATTTGATTGCTATCATTAGTCTGATTGAATAAACACGAGTGTTTAAAAAAAAAATTGAATTTGAATTTTGTTTTCGCTTTATTTGCTAGGGACTAGCAATAAGCTGGTTGGGGGGTGTGTTGAGTGTTAGAAAATGTTATTTATAAAGGAGAAAATCATCATTTTACATTCCAAGTCTTATGAACAACCCTTACTTTTATGCATTTTACCTTTTTTTAATTTAATTACGCGTGTTTTATTTTAATTAAGTATTTTATGTATTTTAGGGGCATTATAGTCATTTCACAATAAAGGAGAGATCAGACGACGAAACGGACATCACTTTTGAACTCAGGATCGAAAACCTTAGGAGGAGCATAAAAGTAAAAATGGCACTATTCCCATGTACGGTACTATTCACGTGTACGGTACTGTCTACGTTATTGTTCACGACACTGTTCACATAGACGGATCGATGACGTGGCATTGACCGATGATGTGGCATTGACTGATGAGGTGTCACAATCCTGTTGGACTAAAATTCTTATGTACTGTTGATGGCGACGTGGCAGCATATCAGTGGACGAAAAATCTCGCGTACGGTGCATGCATCACACAAGATTATTTTCAACCAAACCGCGTCACTGTTCACCCGGGTCAAACCGCGTCACTGTTCACCCGGGTCAAACCGTGTTACTGTTCATCCACGTGGTCAAACCGCGTACTGTTGACTGATGACGTGGCGCAATCCTAAGCGTCCAAATTGTTTTTAATCCGATGGCCATGATTTACTCCATGTATCTATAAAAAGGGGGCTTCCCCCCCTAATTTGATATCTCTGAATCCATTTTTGGGATCCATTTTCTATAATTCCTTCTCCATCTTGTATTTTCTTTGTATTTTAACAAATTCCCATTTTACCCCAAGTTCAATTATGAGTGGCTAATTTTCTTTTAAGCTTAGGTTGAAGGTGAAGTCTCAACATATGTCATGGGCTTTATTTGGTAAATTTATTTTCTCTTCCCCTCTAGTTTTTGTGGATGTTTTGACTTCTCGTCGACAAATAATACTAATCTTGTCTAGTACCGCATTGGTTTCACCGGCCCTCTAGTACAAGGTTATTATTATTTGGCACGATAAGGCCTTAGCACCATATTGATTAGAGCGTGGTTCATGAGGTGTGGATTCCCCCCTCATGATTTAATTGGTATTAATAAGGATTATTTAGCCCATAATGCATGTTGATACGGATCCAGATACCCAAGTACGTCATTTCAATAGATTTCTCTTCAATTTATTCTCGCCATTGCAATTCTAATTTTAGAATTTATTGTTGCCATTTTAATTCGAAGTTTTAGAATATTCCAAATCAATTTCACCAGAAATCCAACCATCTATTTACAAAATTAATTCTACAAACAATTAAAATCCACCTCCTCGTGGGATCGACACTCATCACCATTAGTCTATACTACAATAGATTCGTGCGCTTGCGAGTACATTAAAATTTGCACAACAACTAACACTTAGTGGTTCAAATTAGATCCTAATTAAAATTCAATAAAAACACCATTTATGTATAGGTGATGCTTTCTACACTTTACAAACTATTTTAAAAACCCTATTTTATAAAAAAGTGATTTATTGTGTATATCATCATGTACATTATCTAAATGCCAACTTAGTGTTTTTTTAGGCAAAAAATGTCTACATGTACACTATTCACATTAAAGGGTACAAAATATGTGCTATTATTATTTTTTTAAAAATGGCAAGAATTTAGATCGGGGAAGGGATCTAAATATGTTTAAGAATTAATATGAATAATTTTATTTTGTATACAATTTGAATCCATGATACAGTTTGAACAAAAGAGAGGACATGTTACCACAACTGTTGAATGCTAATGAATCAACATTCTGTGTCTGACTTAGAAGTAATTAAAAGAGGGATTTCTCAAACCAATTGATGTACCATTTCTTATGCTTGTGAGTATTCTTAATCTTATGCATTCGTGTGAATTTTTGCATAATGACAGTGCTTGCTTCACGGATTCATATTTGTGAAAGAAAAAGTTGCCTGAGCTTAAGCGGCTGAGCTTGATCCTATAAGCTTTAAGACCACTTTAGTTTCTGTTAATTTTATTTCATTATAAATTTGAGCAGTTGTAATAAATGGTATTTGTGTGCGTTGAAGTTAAAAAAGTAATATTAATGGTTTCAAGTAATTTTAGTGTGACTATTATAGGAGGAAAAGTGACAATCTTCTATTTAATATTAATTGATGTTGTACCCTTACATCTTAGTTTAATTTTTTGGATCTACTGATTAATTTAACATGCTATTGGGGACCAAAGTTAGTATGTAAGAGTAATGAAATTTCTAATTTGGGGTTTTCTAATAAAGGATAGGTAAAAGTTAAATTAATTTTTTTATCCTTTACCTCTAGGATCCGAAGCTGGGTGGTTAACCAAATAATAATCTACTTGAAAACAACTAAGCTAGACACTAGGGGGAACTTTAGGATTTAATTTAGAAGTCTAAAATTTGATTGGACTTTTAAATCAATTCAAAAAAAGAGAGAGACGTGAGAGTTTGAGAGATAAAAAGTTAATTTGCTGAGAGAGTGAGAGAAAGAAACGAAAAAAGAAAAAATATTTATTTGTAATTATTTTTTAGTTTTTAATAAAGGTAAGTAATAACTCTATGAAATGTGAGTTATTACGGTACTTTTAGACTTAAATTAAGATTACTTAGAGAGTAAATGATATTTTTTTTATTGAATTTTAGTTTTATTTTGCATGAATATCAATTTTAGTTTATTTTTAATAAATTACATTGTTTTAAAATAATTTGTGTGTTTAAATCATATGCATAATTGTAGGTGACCGGAAGTTTAAACTTAAAGGGAGGAATGCTGCTGCAATAGGCTTGCAAAGATAAGGAAAGAACATGGTTATAGAAGAATTGAAACAAGTCTGGAATAGTGCAGGTGCTGAAGTAATTGTTGTAGCACTATTGTTGTAGCATCTGTTCAGTGTTAGAAAATGTATATTTATAAAGGAGAAAATCATCATTATACATTTCAAGTCTTACTAACAATCCTTACTTTTATATATTTAAGGTTCTTGTAATTTAATTATGTGTATTTTATTTTAATTAAGTATTTTGTGTATTTTAGGGGCATCATAGTCATTTCACAATAAACGAGAGATCAAACGGCAAAACGAATATCACTTTTGAACTCAGGACGGTCGAAAACCTTAGGAGGAGCATAAAAGGAAAAATGGTACTGTTCACATATGCGGTATTATTCGCATGTACGGTACTGTCTACGTTACTGTTCACGACACTGCTACATAGACGGATCGATGACGTGGCATTGACCGATGATGTGACATTGACTGATGAGGTGTCATGATCCTGTTGGACTAAAATTCTTATGTACTGTTGAGGTGACGTGGCAGCATATTAGTGGACCAAAAAACGCACGTACGATACATGCAACACATGGGATTATTTTTAACCAAACCGCAGTACTGTGCAAACAGTGTTCGTATTCAAATCGCATGGTCAAACGGTGTTACTGTTCAAACTGCGTGGTCAAACTGGGTACTGTTGACGCGTACTGTTGACTGATGACATGGCGCAATCCTGAGTGTCCAAACTGTTTTTAATATGATGGCCATGATGTACTCAATGTATCTATAAAAAGGGGAACTCTCCCCCCTAATTTGGCATCTCTGAATCTATTTTTGAGATCCATTTTCTGTAATTCCTTCTCCATCTTGTATTTTTTACATATTTTAATAAATTTTCATTTTACCCCTAGTTCAATTATGAGTGGCTAATTTTCTGTCAATTTTGAATTGAAGGTGAAGTCTAAACATGTGTCATGAGCTTTATTTGGTAAATTTATTTTTCTTTCCCCTCTAGTTTTTGTGGATGTTTTGACTTCTCGTCGACAAATAATAATAGTCTTGTATAGATACCGCCCTGGTTTCACTGGCACCATAGTACAAGGTTATTATTATTTGGCACGATAAGCCCTTAGCACCATATTGATTAGAGCGTGGTTCATCTTCATGAGGTGTGGATTCCCCCCTCATGATTTAATTGGCATTAATAAGGATTATTTAGCCCATGGTGCATGTTGATACGGATCCAAATACCCAAGTACGTCAATTTAATAGATTTTCACTTCAAGTTATTCTTGCCATTTTAATTTGAATTTTAGGATAATCCATATCATTTTAACCACAAATCCAACCACCAATTTACAAAATTAATTCTACACACGATTAAAATCCACCTCCTCGTGGGATCGATACTCGTCACCATTAGTTTATTCTATAATAGATTCGTGCGCTTGCAAGTTCAACAAAATTTTCACAACAAGTTTTTAGCGCCGTTGCCGGGGAGATAAGTAATTTTAATTCGTAGAATTAATTTTTTTGAATAACTTCTTTTAATTGTTTTCTTGTATTTTTTAATTAAAAAAAGAAAAAAAGTGAATCTACATTTAAAGGTAAGAATTTCTTTTCTTTTTCTCTTCTTTAAAATTATGTATTTTAATTTTCAATTTATTTTCTTTGTAATTTTTTTATCTTATTAATTTATTTTTAGTTAATTTATTTCACGTATTTATTTTAATGTATTTTTATAAAAAAGTTGTAACAACGTAATAAGGTTAGTTTCGTAATTTCTCATTTTTCTTTATTTTTATTTGTTTTGTTCTCATTTGTTTTTGTGTTCCTTGCATGCATGGTCGTAGGTCATTATTTCCTAATCTTGAACCTATAGATCTTGAACTAGAGAAAACCCTTCGCACACACAAGCACAATAAAAATAAATTTGGAATGGATTTACAAGCATCACAGGAGAGGCCATTTAAGGATTATTTCAGTCCCTTACCTAATTTGAGCACATCATGCATAAGATACCCAAATATAACTGTTAGGAGTTTTGAGTTAAAACCTAGTGTGCTAAATTGTCTCCCAACATTCTATGGCTTAGAAAATGAGGACTCATATAATCATTTGAATGATTTTTATGCTATTTGTCAAACATTTAAATATGAAATTTTTTAGATGATGATGTTAAACTTAGATTATTTCCATTTTCTTTAAAGGATAGAGCTTGTTCATGGCTTAACACATTGCCTGCTAATAGCATTTCATCATGGGAACAAATGGTAACTAAATTTTTGAATAAATATTTCCCATTGCATAAAACCAATGCTATTCGCAAGGAAATCTCGGAGTTTACACAGAGAGAAGACGAGCAGTTTTTTGAAACATGGGAGCGATTCAATGGGCTACTTTGAAGTGTCCACATCATGGGTACGAGAAATGACACCAATGCCAATACGTTTTGGAGGGATAATTGCCGAATGTGCAAGAATGGCTAATAACAACAAGTGGAGGAGAGCTAATGTCAAAAAGTGCATTAGAAATTTGGGAATTCTTCCAGCGACAAGCGGATAATTCCCAACAACGGAGTCGATCATTCAGTACTACTAAAATGATTAAGGGAGTGAATGAGATCCATATTGACGAGTCAACTTCGGGAATCAAAAAAGTCAAGGAGATGGTTGAAGGTCTCTCTCGACAAATAGCATTGTTAACGACTGCTACATTAACAGAGCCACATAACCATGACTCATACTCAGATCAAGCCAATGTCATAGGTGTAATGAGAAAACCATCAAATTACAACCCATACTCCAACATATATAACCCTGGATGGAGAGACCACCCCAACTTTTCATAGTCTCAAGGATTTCAACAGAATAGACCAGCAGCTCCAGCTCCACAAATGCAACCAATTCCTTAAATTCCTCAAGCCTCTCAGCCACCATTTAGACCATACAATCAGAACCGGAACTACTCTCAACCCAGACCATGGGAGGATGCATTCCATTGAGCAACAGAACTGCACCATTAATGGATTACGAAATGAGTTGAGAGCAAGTTTCAACTCACAAGCCCAATCAGTTTCAAGCCTCGAGAAGATAGTGGGACAACTCGCTTCTTCAGTTCAAACATTGGCAACAACTGTTGAGAAAGGTAAATTTCCAAGTCAATCAGTGCCTAATCCTAAAGGAGTACATGAAGCAAGTACCAGTTCACCACAGCAGCATGGAGAGGTCACAGCAGCATGACCTTGCGAAAATGAAAAGAAGTCGATAATAAACTGGAGATGCCGGAGACAAAAGAAAATCAAATTGTACCTGTGAATGTTGAGGACTCACCACCGGAGGAAAAAGAAGAAACTAACCCACGAGAATATGTTCTTAAAGCTCCATTTCCTCAGAGGTTAGCTAAAGGAAAGAAGAGAAAATCCACAGGTGAGATTCTTAAAATCTTCAAACATGTAAGTATTAACATCCCTTTACTTAATGCTATAAAGTAAATTCCATCGTATGCCAAGTTTCTTAAATACCTTTGTACTAAAAAGAGAAACATTCATGTTAAAAAAAAAGACATTTTTAACAGAAAACGTTAGTTCTATACTCCAATATAAAATTTTTTTAAAATGCAAAGACTCAAGCTCCCCCACTATCTCATGTAGTATAGGGAACCACACAATTGAGAATGCTTTGTTGGATTTAGGAGCTAGTGCAAATCTGTTGCCTTATTCAGTTTTCGTGAAACTTGGACTGAGAGAATTACACCCAACTCCAGTAGTGTTACAACTTGCAGATCGGCCCACGAAATACCTCATGGTATTATGGAGGACGTGTTTATCCAGGTAGACAAGTTTTATTTTCCTGTTGATTTTATTTTAATTGACACTCAACCAATACAAAATTCAAGGAAGCACATTCCTATTATTCTAGGCCGACCTTTCTTGGTAACTGCGGATGCTCACATTCAATGCAGGACTGGAAACATGCAGTTGTCATTCGGCAACATGACTATGGAGCTAAACATTTTCAACATTGCCAAACAACCTCACAATGCAGATGATGGAATTATTGATGTGGATTTAATAGAAGCATTAGTTGATGACACTTTTGTTTCAAACCTTATTGATGATCATTTACAAACATGTTTAACTCACTTTGGTTTGGATTTTGATATTGACAGATCGGTCGAAGAGGTCAACGCTCTACTTGACTCAGCACCATCCATGGACACTAATAAATAGAAGTCAAGAGTTGAACAACTAGCACCATCAGAGAAGAAACTCATCCCATCATCAGAATCACTACCGAAACTTGAGCTCAAACAATTGCCCAATACTCTAGAATATGCATTTTTGGGAGAAGAAAGTAATCTACCGGTAATCATTTTATCATCCCTCAACGACGAACAAAAATGTAAGTTGTTGAATGTGTTAAAATAGCACAAATGAGCATTAGGATGGACCATAGCGGACATAAAAGGTATAAACCCAGTAGACTGCATGCATTATATTCACCTTAATGAAAATGCTAAACCTACTAGGGAAATGCAACGTCGGTTAAATCCTAACATGAAAAACGTTGTTAGAACTGAAGTCCTTAAGCTATTAGATGCATGTATCATTTACCTCATTTCTGATAGTTCATGGGTTAGTCCTATACAAGTTGTCCCCAAAAAGTCAGGAGTCACAGTAGTTACCAATGTTGATAATCAATTGATACCCACTAGAGTAACTACAGGATGGCGTGTATGCATTGATTATAGAAAGTTGAATTCTGTCACATGTAAAGACCATTTTCCTTTACCATTTATCGACCAAATGCTTGATAGATTAGTAGGCCATGAATTTTATTATTTTCTAAATGTCTACTCAGGATACAATTATATTCCTATAGCACTAAAAGATCAGGATAAAACTATTTTCACTTGCCCTTTTGGCACTTTTGTATATAGGAGAATGCCATTTGAATTATCTACTACATTTCAACAATGCATGTTAAGCATTTTTTCTGATATGGTTGAACGATTCCTTGAAGTCTTTATGGATGACTTTTCTGTATTTGGTGATTCATTTGATCAATGTTTACATCATCTAACATTAGTTCTGCAGAGACGTATCGAGAAAAATTTAGTCTTAAATTGGGAAAAGTGTCATTTTATGATAAAATAAGGTATTGTTCTCGGTCACATCATTTCGAGCAAAGGTATTGAGATTGACAAAGCCAAGGTGGATTTCATTTCTAATCTTCCTCCACCTAAAACAATCAGAGAAGTAAGATCTTTCCTTGGGCATGCTAGTTTCTATAGATGTTTCATTAAAGATTTTAGCAAAGTTTCTAGACCTTTATGCAATCTACTTGTTAAGGATGTATCTTTTGTCTTTGATGATTCATGTCTTGTGGCGTTTGAAAAATTAAAGCAGTCGTTGACATCATCACCCATCATTCAGCCCCCAAACTAGAGCTTACCATTTGAGCTCATGTGTGATGCATTTGATTATGCAGTAGAAGCAGTATTAGGACAAAGAGTTGATCGAATTCTCCATGTTATTTACTAATCTAGTATGACATTGAATGATGCACAGTTGAACTATTCAACTACTGAAAAAGAAATGCTAGCAGTAATGTTTGCATTGGAAAAATTCCGATCTTATCTCATTGATTGTAAAATGATTGTATTCACAGATCATGCTGTTCTTAAATATTTTCTTACAAAGAAAGTTGCAAAAGTTAGACTAATTCGTTGGGTGTTACTTTTGCAGGAATTTGACTTGGAATTCAAGGATAAAAAAGGCACAGAAAATGTTGTGGCAGACCATCTCTCTCGTCTCCATTTTAACACAATTACAGAGCCATTTATATTGAATGAGTCATTTCTAGATGAACAATTAATGAGTGTGGAAGTATTACCTTGGTATGCTGATATAGTTAATTATTTTGTTACAGGTAAACTTCCAGAGCATTGGATCAAGCAAGACAAGGATAAATTCTTTGCAGAGATACAAAATTTCTTTTGGGATGACCCATATTTGTTCAAGTATTGTGCAGACCAAATTGTTAGACAATGTGTCCCAGAAAGTGAAATTTAGAATATCCTTTCATTCTGGCATGAATAAGCTTATGGAGGCCATTTCAGTGTTAACAAAACAACAACTAAAGTTTTACAATGTGGCTTTTATTGGCCAACTATATTTCGGGATGCTTACACTTTCTGTTCTTCATGTGATAGGTGTCAACGAATGGGGAGCATTACACGAAAGAACATGATGCCACTAAATCTAATTTTAGTGGTTGAGATTTTTGACGTATGAGGTATCGATTTCATGGGACCATTTCGTCCTTCTTTTGACCATCAATACATATTGGTTTCTGTTGACTACGTATCAAAATGGGTAGAAGAAATTTCATGTAGAACCAATGATCACAAGGTGGTGATAGGATTTTTGAAAAGCAACATTGTTTCACGCTTTGGATTCCCTCGAGCGATAATTAGTGATGGTGTTGCCCACTTTTGTAACAAAGAATTCAAAACTCTTTTGACAAAATATTCCATCACTCACAAAGTGGCGACCCCATATCATGATCAAACCAGTGGCTAAGTTGAGATCTCCAATCGAGAAATAAAGCACATATTAGAAAAGACGGTGAGGCCAGACAGAAAAGATTGGTCATTAAGACTTGATGATGCATTATGAGCATATAGAACAGCTTTCAAGACCTCGATTGGGATGTCACCCTACAGGCTAGTGTATGGAAAAGCTTACCACCTACCTGTGGAACTTGGGCATTGTGCATATTGGGCCATCAAGAAATTCAACTTTAACATACAGCAAGCCAGCTCAGAAAGAAAATTACAATTGGCAGAACTTGAAGAAATTCGCAATGACGCATATGAAAATGCCAAAATTACAAGCAGTGGATGAAAGTCTTCAACGACAAGCAAATTATGAGAAAATGTTTCACTCCAGGTCAGAAAGTGCTTTTATTCAATTCTCGCTTGCACCTAGTCCCAGGTAAGTTACGCTCTCGATGGTCTGGTCCCTTTACTATTCATATTGTTTTTCCACATGGGGCAATTGAAATTAAGGACCCAAAGAACGGTGTCATGTTTAAAGTTAATGGTTAAAGATTAAAACCATATCTAGAGTACCAACCACATAGAGAAGACACCGAAATAAATTTGAGTGACCTACTAGATTTGAATTGATTTTTTTTCTTTTCGATGATTTGATTTTTGTTTCTTTCCTTTTATTATTCTTTTGCTAATTGAAATTATTTTTGCATAAGTGTGTTTGTTTAACCATTAAATTTTCTCTTATCATTGTTAATCATGAGTCTCATACTTAGACCGTTCCTCCTGAACATTCTCAAACCACTTCAACGTGTCAAAACTCATCTCTAAAGGCAGATTCAATTTTATAAAACATATCGTATTTGGGTTCTGCAACCACCAGAGTTAGTATCCTATGTTGAGATTTAGAAAGCCAACTCAGAGACATTGAGAGAAGTGTTTACGACATCCAGTTGGAGTTTGAGGTAAATTCAATAAGAGGACGATTTTAATTTTCTTTGTGTGTTTTAATTTGTTTTTCTATTTGTGTGCTTTAGTTTGTTACCCCGGTGAAGTGGCGGATAACGGTACTCCGTGACGATCAAGTCGGTTACTTCAGTTTTCCCATAATAACTGATATTCTGAGGCAAAGGTATGGACAAAAACGAGATTCTAGCGAAGCTTTACAAGCGATTCCCTCACTTCCTTAGAATGCCCTCCTTACGATCTATAAAACTCGGTCCAAACGCATGCGATTGCTCATGAGAAATAACATACCTGCTGACATCCGTTGGTTAATCGAGGTGAAAGTACGATTGGCAGGTGAGTTACCTCCAAAATTTATTGCATACATGCCTGGTTGTGGTAAAGAAAATTATGCAAGAAAATGATGAGCTCGAAGAATTTCTGTTGCTTGTCATAAATGTGTCAGAATGAGATGCGATAAAAAATCATGTTCTTTAGGAATGGTGTCTGATAACATGGAAGATAAGATTCAATTCATTAGGGATGGCTTGAATAAGGAGTCATTGGAGGATATCCTTTTGTCTCTTGAAACGCATCCTAGTGGATATGTGCAAGGAACGATTCTCTAGTTATGGCCATTATTTTAGAAAGAGCATGCACGATATAGTCTTGGGAATCTAACTATAAACGACCCTGTTTGCCAGTTTATAAGAAAACTGGATGGGAAGCCTATCCTCGACTTATAGATGACGTTCAAGCCGTTTCTGAATGTAAAACCAGAGGAAGATGTGAGCCACAGTCGCAACTACCTGTAAATATTCTTTTACTTTACTGTTATTTTATTTCACTGTTGTTTTATTGTTTGCATTATTGTCTTAATAATTTTATTACTGTTTGCTTTTTTCTTTTTACTGTTTCCTTTTTGACTCGCGAGCCATGTGCTTTACGCGTTATTTGACACTTACATGCTAACTCATACACAGATGTGACCCACTGTCACCAAGATTCTTAAATGTGATATTTTTTGTCAAGCACTCACAAATTATTTTTGAGAAGCATCCCAATGGCAGCTACTCCAAATAGACAATTCAAGAACAGTTGTGTGCTTTCTGGATTTAACTATGGCAAACATGAAGAGTTCGTTGAGGCAGCCATAGATCTTGGTCGAAGTATAGCAAAGAGAAAATTATGCTTGGTGTATGGAGGAGATAACCAAGGGTTATCAAAATTGGTCTCCGAAGCTGCTTTTGTTAGAGGAAGTCAAGTGTTAGGCATCATCCCAAGAGCCCTAAAACCTTTGAGCAGTTTGTCTGACTCATCGACTGGAGAAGAATTAGTCGTCTCAGGTATGCAAGAGAAAATAACTGAAATGCTTAATTATGTTGATACTTTTATTTTCCTTCTAGGAGATTCTACAACACTAGAGGCACTTATCACACTAGCATCTTGGGCCCATCTGCACATCCACCAGAAACTCACAGTTTCTTGAATGTCAATAACTTTTATGATGGCTTTATCGCATTTCTTAACCATGCAATAAAAAACTATTTCATTCCTTCTAATGAGAAAAAGCTTTTTATTTGTGCTCACACTGCTAATAAGCTACTTGATCTGTTACAAGCTTATAGACCGGAACCAAACCCTTGGACCTTTGTGTTGGAGCATCCAAATAATGATGGTAACAGTAGCAGCAGTAAGAAGTACAAATTAGATTTAACTCTCCGCCTGTAAATATTTTCTTCTGTGTTGCACCACCCAGGTGATGTCTTCTAAACTATACTTATTTCCTTTAAAATATTAAGGACAATGTATCGTTCTGGTTGGGGGGAGGGAATAGTTGACAATTGTGGAATCTTGGTTAAGTTTTTACTGATTTTTTGTTGTAGAAACTAATTGTTGCTAACTTTTTGTGTTGAAGATGGTTGAATATGGAGTGTAGTGACTCTAGAAACGCATCTTCATCGTTTGAAAAAAATAAAAAACAAAAAAAATAAAAAAACAAAAAATTCAGACATGTTCTTTTTCTTTATTAAGTTTTGATGTTCATTTTTCTTCTTCTTTTTAATTTCTCTTTTATAACTATACATTTTCAAAATTTTGAGTCGAAGATGGCTGAATATGGAGTGTGGTGCCTTTAGAAACGCATCTTCTAAGCTTAAAAAAAATCATTTACTTTTTCTATCATTTTAAGTGTATCTTTTCTAATTAGTTTTTCTGCATCATTTTCACATTTCCGCATGCATATTTTCCTTTCATGTTTAGCATAAGTTGGGGGGTAGAATATTGTTTATATATATATATATATGTGTGTGTGTGTGTGTGATTTGTTTTAACATTGAATGACATGATGAATTTCAAATTTTAGTATTTGTATTATCTTTGATCTTAAGTGATGTTACGCCATGTTTGCTACTTTACATGTTGATGTCGGAAACAAATATGAGTTGCTTGAAGGAATGAACATGTCATAATAAGTACCAAATGAGTTTTTGAGCCTATCATTTTTCTTGGAGAGTAACCCTTTTGCCTATTCTTTATATAGCTTAGCAGTTTATTATTCTATAAATGATCTCTAGATTTCTTTTGAGTTAACCCTTAAAAAAAATATTGTAAAAAAATTTTTAAAAATGTTTGTTGCTACATTTGGAGGCCCATCTAACTAGTAGACATGGAAGATTATTTAGAGCCCTAAAAGACGATGGAAATGCCATTTTTGATCCGTTTGAGCCTTTCTAGCAATCCCTTTTATGAAATATCCATAGTTAACCCTTTTAAGCCTTTAAAAAAAAATTTCTTTGTCAAACTTATCATCTTGACCCACTCCAATTTGGAGTATTACTCGATATCTTACAAGTTCCATCACCTATTTATGTTTGAAAAAAATATAAATAATTATTTTGTTTAGTGAAGTTATGCAAAACAAAAGCAAAAAAAAATTGTTGTTTCAAAAAAGAAAGAGAAAAAAAGGAAAAAAATAACAATAAAAGGTGAAATCCACCTTGCAACTTAAAAAAAAAAGAAAAAAAATTCTCTGCATTTTTCTCAAACATACACTTTATTTTCCTTATTTCCCTCTTTATTAGCCATGTCCCTATCCTACGTTACGTCCTAATAAAAGTTCTTCTTTATTTTAGGGAACTATAGTCTGAAGTAGAAGCTAGTTATATGGGCTAAAAAGATGTAGTGGTGCATAATAAAAAAATAAAAAAATTGGGTTGACTAACATTTTTATTTGACTTGAGATCGTATTATTTCTAAGCTGAGAGCATATTTATTTCATCTTGGTAAGAGCATGTGATATCATTTCTTTATTATTTTCTCTCAATTACCATTCATTGGTGTGACTACTTTTATTGGGTTTAATTTCTTTGTGAGAGTGTCACTACTTCCAGTGAGATTTTGGGGTTTGACATGTCATTTTTTAAAGTAGCTATAACTAAGTTTACTGGGCTGATTCATGTGGATGATTGATGTGGGTGTGATGTTGTTTTATACTGGAGATAATGCTTATACTTTTATTTTATTGCTATCATTAATTTGATTAAATAAACATGAGTGTTTCAATTTTGTTTTCGCTTCATTTACTAGGGACTAGCAATAAGCTAGTTGGAGGGTGTGTTGAGTGTTAGAAAATGTATATTTATAAAGGAGAAAATCATCATTTTACATTTCAAGTTTTACTAACAACCCTTACTTTTATGTCTTTAAGGTTCTTGTAATTTAATTATGTGTGTTTTATTTTAATTAAGTATTTTGGGTATTTTAGGGGCATCATAGTCATTTCACAATAAATGAGAGATCAAACGAAAAAACGGACATCACTTTTGAACTCAGGACGGTCGAAAACCTTAGGATGAGCATAAAAGGAAAAATGGTATTGTTCACATCTACGGTACTATTCACATGTACGGTACTGTCTATGTTACTGTTTATGATACTGTTCATATAGACGGATCGATGACGTGGCATTGACCGATGATGTGGCATTGACTGATGAGGTGTCATGATCCTGTTGGACTAAAATTCTTATGTACTGTTGATGGTGACGTGGCAGCATATTAGTGGACAAAAAAATATGCGTACAGTACATGCAACACATGGGATTATTTTCAACCAAACCACGTTACTGCACAAATAGTGTTACTATTCAAACTGGATGGTCAAACCGTGTACCGTTGACTGATGATGTGGCGCAATCCTGGGCGTCCAAACTGTTTTTAATCTGATGGTCATGATTTACTCAATGTATCTATAAAAAGGGGACCTCTCCCCCCTAATTTGGCATCTTTGAATCCATTTTTGGGATCCATTTTCTGTAATTCCTTTTCCATCTTGTATTTTCTACGTATTTTAATTATGAGTGGCTAATTTTCTTTCAAGCTTGGGTTGAAGGTGAAGTCTCAACATGTTTCATGGGCTATATTTGATAAATTTATTTTCTTTTCCCCTCTAATTTTTGTGGATGTTTTGACTTTTCGTCGACAAATAATAATAGTCTTGTCTAGATACCGCCATAGTTTCACCGGCACCCTAGTACAAGGTTATTATTATTTGACACGATAAGCTCTTAGCACCATATTGATTAGAGCGTGGTTCATCTTCATAAGGTGTGGATTCCCCCCTCATGATTTAATTGCTTTAATAAGGATTATTTATCCCATGGTGCATGTTGATATGGATTCAGATACCCAAGTACGTCAATTTAATAGATTTTCACTTCAAGTTATTCTTGCCATTTTAATTCGAATTTTAAGATAATCCAAATCATTTTCACCACAAATCCAACCACCCGTTTACAAAATTAATTCTACACACGATTAAAATCCACGTCCTCGTGGGATCGACACTCGTCACCATTAGTCTATTTTACAATAGACTTGTGCGCTTGCGAGTCCAACAAAATTTGCACAACAGCATCGTTGTTGTAGCAATTCTGGAGCATCAACAGAGAGGTTTTTACATAACATACTTAGAAGATTGCGATCTAGATTTTTTTAATCTAGAAGTTACGCGCCCTAAACTTCCATTTACCCTAATTTTTAATTATAAAAGAAGCACACACGTAAAGAAAAGGGGAGAGCGGTCAACCAAGGATAAAAACCGCAAAGAAACAAAAGAAAAACAAAATTCAAGGAGAGATTGAGGGGTGCACTAGAGGAGAAAACGTAGAGATCTATTGAAAATCAATCCTTCTTGTTTTTTTCTTGTTCTTTACTTATTCATGGGGATGTATTTGATGACTAAAACTCTTTTATTTATTTTTCTATTACAAATTATGAACTAAACTTGATTGTAGTTGAGTGATAAACAATCTTAATGGATGTTTGACAAACATAAGTATGTTGCTCGATGTTTGACAAACATAAGTATGTTGCTCGATGTTTGCTATAGTATTTTGTCTTAATTATATTTATTTTAATTCTCTATTTCGGCTGATCACCCATTTAGGGATATTAGTTAAGAAAGAGCCTAAAAAGGTTGGACTTAGTGGATCTAATTAAGACAATATTTGGTTTTAGATTGGATTTCTCAAGTTGAGTTAATCTCAATTTGAATAGGGTCATGCTTGATCTAAGATTAATGAAGAACTATACACAGAGATTCACCTTGTAGGGTAATTGGAAACTAGAAAGTATAATGATATATCTAATGTTAGCATAACAACTGGTCATTGTTAGGTTGCATATAAATATAAGATATCCAATAGGTGACAACTAAGGGTGCAAGAGGGATTATGCCCAGTGCTGTAGAAAATATTGTGGCAGCATGTTTTTAATTAAACATATAATCAAAACCATTAAGTGAGTTTAATCACTAACTACTCCTTTCTTATTGATTGCATTCTTGTGTTTGATTTAAAATTTCCTTTATTGCATTTTTAATTTAGTTAGATTATTATTTTCTTTAATTATTTAATTTTAATTTAATCTAAACTGCACTGTCATAATTGCTATAGCAACTTTGATTACATCAATACATGTGGAAATGATTTTAAATACTCATAATTATATTACTTGTTGTGTACATTTGCACATTGACACCAATAGCAATAGAATTCATAAACCACTAAGTCTAAAAGAGAGAGAGAAATAAAAAAAGAGAGGTCAATTATAAAGTGCGAACAGATGAGATAAATTAAAGAGTCAAATACATATCACTACTTAATACTCATTGTTTAATTGTCCCATATGCTAACTCTACCTCCATTAATTTCTATTTCAATTTCTTATCTAAAAAAAAAAATTTATTTCATCCTTCAAAATTAATGAGTATTTTTATAATTTTATATTTCTCAATTATCATTTTCTTTTCATTTGATTATCACAAGGACGAAGTTTCAAATTGTTGGAATTGACACACGTGATGGGTTGGACCAGTCCAATATAAAAAAAATCTAAAAGCTTCTTTTAGATTGAGTTCCATATGATTGTTGTAAGTCTAATTAGTCTTTTGGTTGACCTCAATCACTCTCATTAACTTCTATAGAAGTACGCTTATTGTATCTAAAATACAAGTGCGTGAGAGATAAGGAAAATATGTAGAACATTTTAGAATATACGAGAGTGAAAACAAGAGAGAGAAAAGGCAGTGTGCTGTTGCAATGTGATCTGAGTGGATTTTCTTTTATTATTATTATCTTCCAACCATATGCATATAGTGGCATGAGGATTTTCCATGAGATTATCCTCTGTCCCTATAATGACATAAACTTTTTATGATCCGTTTTCGCATCCAGGGATCAAAAGTATGTTGTTGGATCTCCCATTAATTGTATATTGAAATATATATGAAAATCAACATTGATATCAAAGTTTGTGAAGGTTATGCTCTCTTTTGAATATATTTGCATGAATTATGCATGTTCTTTGAGATATATAACGTTTTTGCCATCTAGAACACACTTCAATGGTATGTGATGAATAACTCACTGTTAGGCCTTGATTTTTGGTTTAAAATCACATAAATATATGTATATCGAATCTAGAAACTTTTGTGAATTGATATGGCCTAAGTTATGAGAAAACAAAAACCCTAATGCACAAACCCGTAGAATTGTTTTACTCATAACTTTTGATACAAGGATTAATTCTCTATAAGTTTGATATCATTTGAAAGATAATTCAGAGGGCTTTCCAACGATATATCATATTGCATAATTCTGAGTTATAGGCAGAGAGAACGAGTCAATTGAATTTCTGGTTTGAAATCTAGAAATTTTGATAATGTATGTCGACCTTCATTTTAATGTATATCCTATTTTGTTTTATTATTTAAAAATAATTTTTTTCTTTACATTAATTATTTAGTTCTTATTAAAATATTTTCAAGATGTTTTAAATAAAATAAATAATTTATAAGGGAGATTTGGGACAAATATTTTTTAAATATTTTGAGATTGGCTTGACGGTGTTGCTCTTTTATGGGAGCTGTTTCAACATGTTACTAAATGTACTCTCCTTATCCTTATAATGTAATGTGAATGTATGCATGTCTAGGAAAAATGTTGCCAAAAAGACGATAAGAGTATAACGAAATAAGGTATTTAATTGGGACCACTCAATCCCTACCTTGTTCTTGAAAATTTTCCTGGTGCATTATTCGCGTGAACAAATGTATAAGGGCTATTTTAATTTTGTTATATTTATAATTCGTTAGTGGGAGTTCTATTATTATTAAAATTCTAGGTGTGAATGAACTAAATATTTTACACAATAGAATAGAATTATGTTAATTTAAAGTTTGGAAAGGATGATATTGGAAGCCTCGACAACCTTTTGATTCCAATCCTTATATTTTATTTTCATTAATTTGGGTTATGGTTGCGAAAAAAATTATTAAATATATGAATTAAATGAATGTTATATAGGATTGGTTGTCTCTTGATTGAATTTAATATATATTTTGGAATATGTTGTGTACAAATTGAATAGAAAGACTATTGATACTCTAAATAAGTATCAATTTTGAACTTGAGATGCTACTTCTCTTTAAAAGACAAGGACCATTTTTTTATGGTTTTGCAAAAGCCCAGCATGCTCGCTTTTTGTTGCCGAGAACATGTGTTATGCCCTTATTAATGAGTCCAAAAAGTATTGGGTTACTCATATACAAGAGCTCAAATATGCTAGACACATTGTAATTGACAATATTAGGTCTAGGCAATAAAATGTCCAATCCTGATAGTTTGCACAATGTGAAAGTTTATTTAGCACATAACCTTAGGAATTTGAGGGCTAGTACGCAGAGACTACTAGAACTTTTAATCAAATATTTGTTACTCGGATTTATAACAGGAGTGCCTAGAGTCAGCTAATACTTCCAATTAACTCTATATTACTAAGTCCAATGATAGAAGATGAGCACCTATAGGCGGCTAATGCTTCTAGCAAACTCTATAAAATGGATTGTAATTGAAGAAGATAAGTGCTTAGAAGTCGCTAATGCTTTTAAAATTAACCTACCACAAAGGAGTTTAGCTTGTGCAAAGCTTCAACCTTAGAGCATAAGAGATGGACTAGTCTCTCATAGTTTGAGTTAAGGACTTGATCCTTGTGTAAATGACTAATGCTAAGAAATGCCATATGAGGCAAGCAAGCTTGGAAATAAAAATAAAACATATGGATGGCTACTCACCATGAGTTAGAGTTATTTCACTTGTGATTGTATTGAGCAATAAACTAAGTTTTCATATCTTATGACTAGAGATCACAAAAAGATTTTGATTTTTTTTTAATTGTCAAAGGAAAAGATAGATAATATGGGGATACCTCGTTGTAGAAGTCAAGAGTATAAGCACCTGCAAGTTATTATTGCGTTGTCCATATTTTTCCAATGATAAATATACATTGAAAATTCATTGAAAACTAAGTCTTTATTATTGACCTTCTAAGATTAAGACGCTTACTTTTGGGTGTTTGTTTAACCATTTTGGAAAAAAGGTTTTACGAAAAGTTGTTTATTATGCATCATCTCATGGTGTTGATGTACATGCCAAAATCTGGCATATTAGGTTGGGACATATTACTAAATTGGCTAGAGAAAGCACATTGGGCATACTTGTTGTAATGTTAAAGCATATGTGTGAGAGTCATTTAATATATAAGAACAACTTAGAAAACCACTTGGCAAAGGAACTAAAGCCAAATGCTCATAATGAGCAGTCCATTTTGACACTTGTGGTAAAATGAATGTAAAGGCTAAGAAATATACATCTATCTATTTTGGTCCAATCTTTTTGATCTCCTATAAATTAGTTGTACTATGTTACTTCAGATTACTTTTGGATATTGTGGAGATTGTGTTAAGATAAACCAAAATATGTATATATTTCTATATAATTCCAGGAACTGTATATGAGAAAGATATAGATAGATAACTAATTATTTTTAAAATTACGCATTGCTTGAGTCGTGGAGATTAAAGAATAAGACATTATGAGAATTGATAAAGTAATATTAGCACATGAGCTTCTTCAATATGTTGTTTGGAGATATTTTATATGATTGCAACTTAAATACCTAATTAATTTCTCATATAATGAGCTGCTTACGAACTATTCGAAGTTATAGGTAATGAGCCTAACATAACTTATCTACAACTTAAGGTCTGCAAAAAGAAACATTGAACAAGCAAATAAGTCACGTGTTCGTTCGTAAATGAATGGTTGAGATAGTCACTGGATACTGGATAAGATGCCATAAACATCAAAATTTTAAATTCTGAAGCAATATAGAAGTTAATAAAGATATATCTTAAAATTATGACTTGGATTATTCTCTTTATGACATTACTTCTGAATTAAGAGTATAGGCCAGGTTTTGCTTGAAAATCTTGATCCTAATGGGAGTAAACACCTAATGAGGTGGCCTTACCACATAACTCAATTAATGAAAAAATTGAAAAGGAATCCTATATCGTCTTTTAGAGATTGGAAGGAATTTCTTCATAATTGTTTCATAATATAATGATAAGCTAGTATTATTTGCATGAAGCTCTCACTTTAAATGCTAAGGAACTATGGATAAAAGTAATAATTAATAGATCGAGTCATTAAATGAAAAATATGCCTGCAACATGGTTGGTCAGTTGCCAAACAAACAATTGCAAACAATAGAGTTGTGCATGTGTAAGGCAAAAGGCACAAGTGCAATCATAAGTTTTGATTATTTAATTAAAGTTATGCTCAAGGGATTTAAACTAAAAAGAAACTCTTGAATAAGAGGTTTATTTAAGGCAATTATTCCTAGTTAACATGAAACATGCATTTGTTGTCACATCAAATGGATGTAATAAATGCATATTAGTGGAGAATTAAAGGAAGAAATATACATATGGAACAACTACTAGGCGTTGTTGCCAAAGTCTTTGAGTACACAGTTTGCATGCTCAAAAGATTTTTTCTAAACGTGTTGAGCGCATATGCATGTTTAAAATGCTTTTGTTCAAGACCTTGAACACATTGTCTGCTTGCTCTAAAAGTTCTATATATGTATCTATGACATCTTCTTAATAATGGAATCTTAAATTTATGCATGTGAACGATATTTTTGGATGGCTAGAAATAAAAAAGATTTTGTCAAAATCATTGGCATTGATCATCCAATGAAGTATGGGCAAAGTTGCCTATTTTTAAGAGTTTGAATCCAAATAGAATCCTTTAAGAATTTTCTAACTTTATCACAAGAGTTATATTTATATTAGAAATTTTCTTGAAAAGTTTCAAAAATTACAACTTAGAAGCCAATTAGACATTGCTATAGAGAATGACAAATTCTTAGCCTTGGTATGCCTATAAGACTCTAGAAAAGAAAAAAAAAGGCTAACTTTGCTTATCTCAATGCCAATAAGAGTGTCAAGTACATTGGGATGTACGACATTTGATATATGCTATGTGACTGATAAGAGTTATAAAGCATTGAATTGCTTAAAGAGGATTTTAGTATACCCTAAATGCATTATAAACTACTTTTTATACTAAGAGGAAATTTGCACTTCAGTGACAATAGATATGGTGATCTAGATGAGTGAAAATTGACTTCAAGATAATTGTGCACATCTTTGTGTACCATTAGTGCTAGTATATGGAGAAGTAAGATAATAAACTTGCATAGCTTTGTCCATAGTGGAAGCTATATCTATAGGCATGTTCTAGTGGCTTCATAAGAAATCTTTAGTTTAGTTATTATTTGCAATATTTTAAGATTGTCATAAGTACTTAAACACTATGACGGAAAATGATAAACCAATGTTAGGTGATTTCTATTGCTATAGGTATCACTTTGCAAGTATAAACAAGAAGTAATATACTGATGAGTATTCAGATCATCTCTATAGGGATTGATGTTATAAGATTTGGTACAACAATCTTAACATTGTAATTTTCAGTCAAAAATAAAATAAATTAAATAATAGAACTAATGAACTAACTAAATTAGAAGTACACATAACAAAATGCAATAAGGAAATCTTAAGTTAAACATGAGGACAAACTCAATGGGGGATCTGTTGTTACAACATTTATCACAGTACTTGAAAGAATCCCTAATGCATTCTCAGCTGTCGCCTGTGAGATATCATATATCTAAATGTAACTTAATAATATCTAGTTGTTACGCTAACATTAGACATATCATTATGTGTTCTAGGTTCCAATGACCCTAAAGGTGAATCCCTATGTCTAATTTTTTAATAATTTGAGACTAAGCATGACCGTATTCAAATCGAGAGTAACTTAACTTGGAAACCTAATCTAAAACCATGGGTTGTTTTAATTTGTTTCACTTAATCAAACTTTTTTTAGGCTCCTTTTTAGTTATGTCCACTAAATGGATAACCATTAAGCTTGTTTATCACTTAACCACAATAATGTTTAGCTCATGATTTGCGATAAAATAGTAATAAGAATCGTTTTAGCCATCAAATACATTCCCATAAAAAAAGAAAAACAAGAAAAAAAAAGGTAAAAATTTATGTTCCGCTTAGTCTTTGTGATCTCTCCTTCTTTTTCTCTTTGAATCCTTTGTTGCAGCCCTCAAATCTCTCTTTATTTCTCTATTCTCCTTTTGTTTTCTCTGTTATTTTCCTTGAGTGACAACTTTTTTCTTTTCTTTTCTTTTCATGTGTGCATCTTTTATATCTTAGAATTAGGGCAACCAAAAGCGTGTGGTCGTATGTCTTTTATTTTTGGAAACCTTGGATTGTAATCTTTCAGTTAACACGCACGAAATCTCGACTACAATTGCTACAAGATTACTGCAGCAACGACTACAACATCTTCACTATTCGAGACTTGTTTTAATTCCTCTACAACCAAGTTCTTTTGTGATATCTACAAGTCTTTGCTGCTACTTCCCTCCATAAAGCTTGAGCTTTATGGTCACCTACAATCATGCACATAATGATAGCACAAAGTATTATACAACACCACTAATTGATTAAAATTAAACTTAAATGGATGCTTATTCAAAATATAACTAAAAATGCACTAAAAACACACAATCTACTCTCTATGTAATATTAGTTTGAGTGTAAAAATGTTATGAAACTTTCATTTCATTGAGTCTAAAAATGCTACAACTTCTACCCACTCGAATACATAGTCCACAACAACTAAAATGAACAAGTTGCCAAGAGAGGGTGGAAATAGTCCCATAAAATCTATTCCCCATACATAAAAACGTTCAACTTCCAAGATGTTGGTTAGTGACATTTCATCTTTTTAAAGATGTTTCTTGTTCTTTTGCACCTGTCACAACACTTAATAAACTTATAAGCATCTTTAAAAATAAAGGGTCGGTAATAACCTGATTGAAGAAGTTTTGCTACTGTCTCATGTCCTCCAAAATGTCCACCATATGCTGCAGTATGACAGGATTGTAGAATGTTTGAAATTTCTTCATCAAGAACACATCTTCTAATTACATTATCTGAACATATCTTGTACAAGTAAGGGTCATCTTACTGATAGCTTCTGACATTATGGAGAAATCTGTTTTTCTTTTGGTAGCTTAAATTAGGGGGTATTAATCCACTCACTAAATAATTAGTAAAGTTTTCATACCATGGGAATCCAGATTGCTGCAACATCTATGCATGTTGTTTCATTAGCAACTACTCATCACGAAAAGTTTTTGTTATGTCTTGCTTAGTTAGAGTGCTTGCATCTACTGTCAGCCTTGAGAGATGATCTGCTACTTGACTCTTAGTACCTTTTCTGTCATTGATCTCTAGGTCAAACTCTTATAGTAACATAATCCACCTAATTAATTTTAGTTTAGCATCCTTCTTTAAAATCAAATACTTTATAGCTGAGTGATCTGTATAAACAGTCACTTTAGTGCCAACCGAATAAGTTTTGAATTTATCAAATGCAAAAACAACTACCAGCAATTATTTCTCGGTGGTAATATAGTTGAGTTGTGTATCAGCTAAGGTCTTACTGGCATAATAAATTAAGTGAAAAATCTTGCCATTCCTTTGCCCTAACACTGCTCCAATAGAATGGTCACTAGTGTCACACATCAACTCAAAAAGCATACTCCAGTGAGGTACTACAACAACCAGTGCTGTAACATGGGCTCTCTTCCACTCAACAAAGGTCTTTAAGCAATTCTCATCAAAATTGAAGGGTTTGTCATGCTCCAACAACATGCATAAGGGATTGGTTATTTTGGAGAAATCCTTAATGAACTTTTTATAGATCCAGCATGTCCTCAGAACTTCCTTATGCCCTTGATTGAAGTAGGTGGTATAAGTTTATCAATTACCCGTATTTTTACCTTATCCACTAGCCTAAGACTATCCCTTATTGTACCATGATATGACACTTTTTCCAATTCAACATTAAGTTTATCTTTTCACAACCCTTAAGCACATTTTCTAGATTATGAAAATAGTCATCATATGATTCCCCAAAAACTGAAAAATCATCCATGAATACCTCAACTGTTTGCATGACCATGTCTCAAAAAATAGATATCATACACTTCTAGAAAGTCGCTAGAGCATTGCACAGGCCAAATGACATCATTCTAAAGGCAAAGGTTCCATAGGGACAAGTGATATTGTTTTCTCCTGAGTATCCATCTAGAAAACAACAGTATTCTTTTCAAGCAAGTCTATCCAACATATAATTATAAAAGGTAATAAGAAGTGGTCCATCAATGTGGCTTTGTTTAACTTCTTATAATCCATTCAAACTCTCCATCTAGTTACTGTTCTTGTGGGAATGAGCTTATTCTCTCCATTTACTACAACTATTACCCCACCCTTCTTTGGAACATATTGTACTAAGCTTATCCATGAGCTGTCTGACATTGGATAAATTATTTTAGCAACAAGCCACTTGAGGATCTCTTTCTTCACAACTTCTTCACGATGGGATTTAATCTTCTCTACTGCTCTACAGAATTGCTGTAGTAATCCCCTAGCAAAATCTTGTGCATGCATATGAATGGGCTAATGTTAACATATATGTATCTACAATATTGATTTTGATGATAACAAACAAGATTAAGAATGATTAAGCTTTTAAAAGCTCAAATTATTTTCATAGATTTTAAATAAATCATTATTTTCATAATATGAAGGTGTTATACTTAATGGACAAATAATTTTATGAAATTAATTATTTTCAAGTTAATGGTATAATTTGAAAAAGTTTTGAGAATTTTCAAATCAACAAGTATTATTTTGAAACTCTGGAAACTGACCAATTTGTAAAGTTTTATGAAGATTTGGACTATAGTATAACTACAGAAAGTTTTGAGGCAAAAATATAATTTTGAAAAATAGTTTTACTTTAGCAATCATTATAGCAAATAGCTAACCATTTACGAGAAAATAGCTGACTGACGTCAAACATAATTAGAGTTTATTTTCTAGAAACTAACGTGATCTAACAATTTGAATTTTAGTCCAATTATAACTTGCTCAAGTCAAAACGGCGATCCGATAAGGATTAACAACGAACCGACTTTATGCAGAAAATCAATAACTAATAGTTTTCAGCTCCCACTATAAAAAAGACTGCATTAGATCCAAATCAAGGGAAAAATACAACGAATACCAAGGAGCTTATTATTGGGAATACAATATTTCTTGAGCTTTACTTTGTTCATTCATTCTTCAAATCATACTTTAGGCATATATTTGTAAACAATTAGATTATGTGTGAGAAAAATCTTTTATTTGAGAAAGTTTAAGTGTGAGAAACACTTAGGTTAAGTGATTGGGGGATAATATCTTATTATAAAGGTTTATTGACACATTGAAAGTCAATTATAAGAACTTGAAGCCTTGAAGGTTTGGATAATGAAATCATCAAGCTTGGTTTAACAAGACTGCATTAGATCCAAATCAAGGGAAAAATACAACGAATACCAAGGAGCTTATTATTGGGAATACAATATTTCTTGAGCTTTACTTTGTTCATTCATTCTTCAAATCATACTTTAGGCATATATTTGTAAACAATTAGATTATGTGTGAGAAAAATCTTTTATTTGAGAAAGTTTAAGTGTGAGAAACACTTAGGTTAAGTGATTGGGGGATAATATCTTATTATAAAGGTTTATTGACACATTGAAAGTCAATTATAAGAACTTGAAGCCTTGAAGGTTTGGATAATGAAATCATCAAGCTTGGTTTGCTTGGAGGCATAGACGTAGGCAGGGATTGTCGAACCACATAAAAGATCTTTGCGTTTGTTCTTTTTTCCCTTACTCTTTTATTTTTTAGTATTGTTAAATTTATTTCATTAAATCATTAGATTAAATTGTTGTATGGTTTGCTTTGCTTAATTTTTAGAATCCCAATTCACCTACCCTGGATTGCTTAGTTAGTATTTCATTTGGTATTAGACCAAGGTGCTCTTATTTAGAGTTAATCGTCTAAAGTTAAAGATTGATGATAACTCAAAATGATTATACCTTTAGGGAAGGACAATCGATAACTAGGCCACCATTCTTTGATGGTAATGACTACCCTTATTGGAAAATTAGGATAAGAATTTATTTTCAATCACTAGATTTTGAAATTTGGGAAGTAATTTGTGATGGTCCATTTATTCCTAGGAATACTAATAAAAATGCAGAAGAATTTCCAATAACTTCAAGTGAATGGAGCGAGTTGGATAGGGGAAAGATGTCTTTAAATTCCAAAGTTATGAATGCTTTATTTTATGCTAGACAAGAAAGAATTTCATAGAGTTTCTAGTTGTGAAAGTACTTATGAAATTTGGAAGAAACTTAAGGTTGTATATGAGGGAAAAAATCAAGTGAAGGAGTGTAAAATTAGTAGATTCAACAAACTCCCTTACAATAGGTATGTCTTTAAGGCATGCCCCATCAGAATGGTCAGCAACTACATACGCTAAAAAATACTTCACAGCCTTTTTTTAGCATTTTTACTGCCTTAACCATAGAAATCAAACCTCTAAGGCTCCTATGATTCCCTTGAAAAGAAAGTTCTTCCTCGCCAGGTCGGTGAAAAATAATTTTCTTAGCAAAACAATCTATCGAAACATAGTAAGGTCCTAACCAATTCATCCCCAAAATTAAGTCAAAATCGTGCATCTTTAAAGGTAGGAGATCCACGAGAAATTCTCTATCACACAATCTGATCGCACATGACTTATAAACACGATCTATTAACGGGCAATCCCCCATAGGGGTACTAATTGACACGTGATCATCTAGTGGTGTGATAGGCACATCAGCATAATGGGCAAACACAGAAGATACAAATGAATGTGCAACACCAGGGTAAAAAATAACTTTGGCTTCTCTAGAGAATAAGGACAATGTACTCGATACTACATCATTGGACACCTCAGCATCTTTCTCTGTTAGCGCGAAGACACGCCCTTACACCTTTGGTTTCTTCCTCTGCCCTTCATTAGTTTGAGTATTTGCAGTCTCGCTATGTCTCTTTGGGCAATCCATAATCTTATGCCCAGTTTCTCTACAAGCAAAACAGGCTCCAGTTTTCCAATATCATTCACCAGGGTGCCTCTTTTCACAATGTCGAGAAATGGGGTAGTTCTTTCAAGAGGTGTCATCCGGAACACCCCTATTATCCTATTTATTACTTCCACCAATATGCTTCTGGGACTGAGTGCCCTGCCTATAAGCATTTTGATTTTGCAGTCCACCTTGTCGATTCTTTTTATTTCTCTACTCCCTTGTAACTTGGGCTTCAAGAATATCCTTCTCCACAAGAATTGCTCGATCCACTAAATCGACATAATTGTTAATCTTAAGGATGGTCAATCGCCCTTTAATGTTAGGAAAAAACTTTTTCGAGAACTTCCTACACTTATTACCCTCATTAGCAACCAAGGTAGGAGAAAAACGAGAGAGAGTAGTGAATTGCTCCTCATACTCCGCAATACACTTTGTTTCTTGAGTCAATTTTAAGAAGTTAGCCTCCATCTGGTGTCGAACTCGTTCAGGAAAATACTTTTCATGAAATGCCTCTAGAAATAACTCCCAAGTGATAGGTGCATATTGTAATCTAGCCCTCAAAAGACGAGATTTGGCATCCCACCAGTGGTCTGCCTCACCCTGAAGGATAAATGAGGCCAATATCACCCTCTGATCATTATTACAACCCATTGCCACAAATATCTTTTCCATTTGTTTAAGCTATGCCTCTGCAACCATGGGATCAACAATTCTCTAAAAGGTAGGTGGTCCCAATTTATTGAATCGTTCCAAGTTCAATATAGCTCCTTGATCTCTTGCGCCACCTTGCCTTTCAACTGACACGTTATCCTGTGCCCCAACTTTACCTCAAGCCATATCTTGTATCAACATACTATGTTGTTCAATCAACCTAATCATTGTGCGCATCATTGGATTACCTTCGTTATCCATCTCGCGCATGGCTGAGTCAGCGTCATTAGTGATACCTAAAACATTTCTCGAGCTAGGGCCATTCCTAACACCTCCCCTACGTGACATCTTTTGACTAAAATAGTAAATAATTCACAGCTAAAGGTCGTGCTAGTGTGCAAAGTACTGAATAAGTAGTATGACTAAGAAAAGTTAGTGTTTGACAACAAGAGCAATCAAATAATTCATTTTACGTTAATACCAAAAATCCTATACCAAAAGTTATTACAAAGTCACAAGCAACTAGAGAATCAAAATAAACAAAATAGAATTACTAATTATAAACGATTACTCCTCGGCATAAAGATCTATTCTCTCCATTAACCTCAATAAAGTCTATAAAGTCTCATGTAGGGGTGGGCAAAATCGGGTTCGAGTCGAGTTCGGTCAACTCGAATTAGACAAGAACCAATCCGATCATAACCCAAATTATTGACCCGACACGAACATAGGGTTGGATCGGGTTGGATTTAAAACGGGTAGGATTGAGTTCGGGTCAATTCGGGTCAGTTTGGGTCGGTTGAAATCGGGTCAATTCGGGTCAAATCCAGTTAATACAATTTTTTAGCTCTTTTTTTTCTTATTATTGTAGTTTTTATGAAAGTTTTTAGACATTTTTCTTAATTGTAGGATTATTGTAGTTTTTATGAAAGTTTTTAGACATTTTTCTTAATAAAAAAGAAAAGAAAATGTTATTGGAGGGTAGAATTAGGACTATTATTTGCTAAATCAACAAAATCCAAAGTTCCAAACTTAATAAAAGTTAAAATTAATACAAACTTATGAAGTCCAAAGCACAATTTCTAAATATTAGTCTTTAAAAGTTTGAAACACAAACTCACAAAGTCACAAAATTAAATTGTTTAGAAACATAAATCACAAAATTCAAAGTTCAAACATTAAAACTAAATAAGCTTTCTTGGTTCCTCCACCTTGCTTCCTCCATGGCTCCATGAAAGTACTTTGACAAGTTCTAAATTCAAAATTTTGAACTCCAAGTTCAAGTGCCGATTGCCTAGAGAAAGATTGAGGAAATGTACAATAAATATTTTCCTTAAGCCACGTTCCAAATGAACAAACTCAATTCATATAAAAAAAATTAAGCAAATAAACCAAATTCATAAGCTTACACATCAAACACAAATACAAATCAATAAATCCAATTCATATCTTTAATTAAACTAAAGGGGTGTTACAATCTTTCTAATTTCTATTATATCATTATAAATTTATAATTGCAAATAAATATATATGTTTATCAAATTTTTCAATACACACTTGATTATATATTTCTATTAGATCATGCTTATTTTATGGCATTCTTCACCAAATCAAGTTAATAATAATACTAGACAATAATAACATTCTATCAACTTCAACTTGTCTAAGTAAAACAATTACAAATTAGACTTAAAATTTAAAACTATAACAACTATAATTATAGGAGCTTAAATTACAACCAAATACCATTAGTACTATAATATCAAATTATGAATAATAATATATATTAAAAGTTACCTTTCAAACATCCATAACACCAATGTCGACTCTCACCGCTTCCACTGTCGAAGCTTGCGATCTTATAAGTTCTATAAAATCCAAAAAAAAATATTAATATGCAGATGTTCTATATAAAGTTATAATGCACTTTAAATATATTATGTATTTAATGTATGATAAAAAATTAAAAACATTACCTTCTTGTAATTCCATATGAAACATTTGCTCCTTGATATTTTCTTGGAGGTTGTAGATGGGATTGGCAAAAAGTTTAGACTGCAACCAATTTTCAGTGCATATCAATGCCTCAACCATAGCCTGAGTTAAAGAACTCCTATACTCATCAATAATACGACGCCCGATGCTAAAGGCAGACTCAGATGCCACTGTGGAAACAGGAACAACAAGGACATCTCTTGAAATTTTCTCAAGAATTGGATACCTCGATCCATTCACCCTCCACCAAAGTAAAACATTAAGTTTAAGATTGCTGGGATCTTCAACTGGGTCCTTCAAGTACCTTTCCACCTCGGATACTACTCTTCTACTCTCATTCTAAACAGAAACCTTCCTGGCATATCCAAGGAAAGGGTGAGATACTTGAAAAGCATCATCATATTCACCACCAGCAACATCCACCAAATTAGCCTCAGTTGTAAAACGTTGAGAAGAACTTGTACCTCCATAGCTGCCACTAAGACCACTCTCACCAAACATCGATGGTGTTGAACCAGTGGATAATGCACTATATGTATCATAAAACTCATTCAACAAGTCCTTCACTACTTTGGTCATTTGTTCAACCATCAAACTATCATTGCCAAATATGATCTCAAAAATATGTTTAACAAAATTCATTTTCGCTCGTGGATTAAGAATAGAGGCAATAATCAATATTTTGTTTATCTTTCCTGTGGACTCCCAATACTTGTCAAATTTTTCTCTCATACTATAAGCCATAGAGGACACCCAATGATCAGTACTTTCTTGCAGTGCAGTTAATGAACTCTTAATTAAGCCAATAGTATCATAAAAAATATTAGAAGTCACACTCAAAGAGGCAGAAAACAATAATGTGGCATCATAAAATACCTTCAAAAACTTCACAATTCGTTCGGCACTCTCCCAGTCATCCGGTCCAAGTGAGCCCACCCTTCTAACATTATTTTCTTTCTCAACAAAGTATGCCTTATAAGGTTTATCCCCTTCTGCCATTCTATCAAATGCCGCTTGAAATTTCAGCGCAGTCATCAACATTAAATCAGTGGAAGTCCACCTGGTAGGACAATCCAAAACAACAATTCATGTTGGAAAATTCACCTGCTTAGCACATTGTTTAAATGTCCGCAGCCTCATGCTAGAGGATCTCACGTACTTCACTGTATTTCGAATAGCGGTAACACTAGCATGCAACTCTCCCAGTCCTAAAACAACAATCAAATTAAAAATATGTGCACAACAACGCACATGCATATATTGTCTGGCCAACACAAGTGCATCATCATTCCTCCAACTAAGCAACTGCATAGTGACATAACCAACAGCAATATCATTTGCAGTGGCATTATCAACAGTTATTACAAACAACCTCTCTATCCCCCAATCTTGTAGGCAAGCCACAATCTTTTTACCAATTGACTTCCCTCTATGATCTTCGATTGCGCTAAAACTAATAATCCTCCTATTCAAACACCAATCACTATCAATAAAATGAGTTGTAATCACTATGTAGCTCATGTTTTGAACAGAAGTCCATAAATCAGTTGTAAGAGACACTCGCTGCTTGTTGTTGCAAATCAAACTCTTCAACATTGCTTTTTCCTCTAAAAATAACTCCATAACATCTCTACCAATTATTCTTCAAGATTGCATAACAAACTGAGGGATAGCTAGACTGCAGAAATGCCTAAATCCTTTGTTGTCTATAAAACTGAGCAGCAACTCACCCATAATAATCATTTTAGTTACTGCCATTCGACACGCGTCTTGACTCCATCTTTCTCCCAAAGCCAAATTACTTGCATTTTCTTCGCCGCCCTCGGATGTCAAATTTTGTTGACTTCCACTTTGTTGTGCCCGAAATGTCTTGTATGATTCACATGACTTTATATGCCTTGTTATATTTGTAATCCCATCAAGCCTTGAATGACATTGATATTGCTTACCACAATAGTTGCACATACATTTGTTTGGATTATCTTTGAGTAAAGTGAAATGATTCCATACTGTCGATCTTTTCTTCATTGGCGGTCTTTTCCGCTTCGCCTTTTCCTTTCCTCTATGGGTTCCTTCCATTTGTACACTTTGGTCTTCATCGTCACTCATCGAATTCGATCTTAAGTGTCTAAGCATCTGAATATTCAAAATAATAATTAATAATCATTAATTCAAAAATCAAAACACATAAATATTATTAACATAATCCATAAACAAAAATTAGTAATTTCAATTCAAGTTGTTCATGCTCCATAAACAAAAAGTAAGAAATTCATGATTAATTAATTAATTTATAATATCCAATTGTCCATTCCCCATAATAATATGATATTATTTGTCTATCTATATCTTATTTCTTATTATAAATTAAATCCTTTAATTCCAAGTCCAAGTTACTTGTACTTACAACTTAACGGATGATTAACATACAATAAAATATTAATTGAATTTATTTATTTTTTTAGGGTTGAAAGCTTGAAGCTACTGCACAAGTACACATAATTACATAACAAATTATAATTATAAAATATATACAACATAATACTTAATTAATTAATTTTAATATTTAATCTACCTACTACCTAATGTGCTAATTTATTAAAAAAAATCAATTATTAACTGTTTTTAACAATTATTAATAATTATCAATTAATATTATTTCAATTATTAACAATTATCAATTAATATTATTTCAATTATTAATATTTAACAAAATTTTTATTATTCGCAGGCTAACACCATTTTCATATGTCTTTTGTGCTTGATTGTTATAGTTTATTTGCTAAAAAGAGCAAACGATAACAAATTAATAATCAATGAAATAAAAACAAAACCCACCAATCATCAATTCCTTTTTATATGTGACAAAAAAAAATTCTGATGAGCTCAATAATTAACAAAATTTCCTTGATTTTATTACTAATATTTATAAATACATAATTAGTTAATTACAACAATAAAATAATAACCATTAACCAATTACGGAATTACATAATAAACTACTTAACATATATATAATTAATTAATTATATAGTGTATATGTAGTTATATAGTATATACCGTGAACTGAACTACTGAAGTGAAACCGTGAAACGACTTGGAAACTTGAAACAAGTTGAAGGCTTGAAGCTTGAAACTTGAAGGTGGAAGGTGGAAACTGGAAAGCTTCAAATTCGGGTTTGGGTGGAGAGGATTTGGCATTCAAGCAGCATATCGGTGGCCACAGCTCACGACTGGACGAACGGGATTTCACTTGGCAGCAGATCATGACTTTACTTAGGAGTTGGCAGCTGCAGATCGCAGAGATGCGGACGGCTCACGGCTCACGGCTGGTCGCGACTTCACTTAGCAGCAACATATCGTGATTTCAGCAGTTAGCAGCAACAGATTGCGTCTTGTGGTGGCTGGTTGCAGACTTGCGGGTTGTGGCTGCCTTGTTCTGTTGTTCTGTTGTTTAGTTGTTTGTGTTTGTTTAGTTGTTTGAACTTGTGAGTTGTGGATAACAACGTCTGTGTGTGTGTGTGTTAGGTTTGCGAGTGAATTGTTGAGACTTGAGTGACTGTGTGCAGCGTGTGTGTGTGCTGTGCAGCTCGTGTGTGTTTTGTTCTGTTATGTTCTGTAGTTTTCTGTCATTCTCTATGTGTGCTGTGCAAGTGTGCAACTTGTGTGTTTTGTTCTGTTATGTTCTGTAGTTTTCTGTCATTCTCTATGTGTGCTGTGCAAGTGTGCAACTTGTGACTTGTGTAAGTTGTGTTGTGTGTGTGCAGCAGGCCAGCAACATATGTGTGTGTGGCTGTGTGCAGTGTATGTGTGTATGGCTGTGTGCAGTGTATGTGTGTGTGGCTGTGCAGCTTGTGACAAGTTTTGTGTGTGTGTGTTGTGCAGTAGCGGAGCAGCATATGTGACTATGTGTGTGTGTGGTGTGTGGTGTGTGTAGTGTTAGGCTGTTAGCTTAGGTTTTTTTTTTTTTGAGAACCCGATTAGGTATTCGGATCGGGTCGAGTTTGACTCGAACCGATCGCAACTCAATCGGGTTTCGATCCCGACCCGATCTGAGGTCAGGTCGGGTAAAATGCCCACCCCTAGTCTCATGCCTTCTTTTTACGGCCCCAAGGTTCATAGGTTCACTCAACCGGATGGGGAAATGATCTAACTCTACTTTTCTTTCCTTAGGAGTTCTATGAGGTAGTTTATCTAGACCTGGAGATACCCATCCTTTGCTATAGCAAGACTTAAATCGAAGTCTTGTCCAAAATAGGCAACGTATTATAAGCTTATTCTTATTAGCTCCCTTGCCATAAACACGTAGTCCATGTATAGCTTCATTGAGCTTATTTCTTGAAGCTCCAGGTCTCGGAGGAGTATTGATGTAGACCACTATAGTCTGTCTTAGTCTATTATCCATTCGCTGCTTATGAAGTCTCCTAAGATCTTTGACAAGAACTCCACCTAAGATAAACTATTCAGTCCTGTCAATTTCTGTCCATCTCTTATTCTTAGCACTTTTCATACCCATATTGTTCTTCTTCATGTCTATAAAAAAAAATGTAATCAATTTCATTAGACAATCTAATTAAACCTTAAAAGAAAGTCTACAAAATCCTATCCTAGCTCTCTGATACCACAATTGTAGCCCCCCAAATCTAACACGTGCGAAGCAGTGAAGAAGGAGGTTACTTACAAATCGTAATCCTTACTCATAAATTTCAAACTGAAATACCTCAAATTTCTTACTCAAATAAATCCACAAATTCACACATTCTACACTAAATAATCTCTCCCAAAAATTTTTTAAAAAAAGTCTCAAACTCCAAATTACAAGTTCATAACAGAAATAAACTAAATTGAAACATGAGTTTATGCCTCTTCTTATTCAAATAGCAAACGGAAATGAAATTACTAACTCCAAATCTAGGCACATCTTTCAAACGGAACTTAATCTGCAAAAGGTAATGATGAGGGGTGAGCCGTCAACTCTGTAAGTAAAACCATTCCTAACATACTAGCCCAAATGATACAAAAATATTGCAAGCCTTCTACCATTTCAAAAATATGTTAGAATTCATAAATTTCATAAAAACAACATATTTCAATAAGATAACATAATTTCATAATAATTCAGAATATCTAAAGAATAATGAATTGTGAAGGCAGATCAGATAACACGTACACAAAAAGCAGATAGTTAGCTCATGTCACATAGTGTCACCTATAGTTCCGGTGACCCGGCCAAAAATAGAATCAGAATATCGTGTGCACACTCAAAACTGAAATCGAGTACTGGTCCAGACAGATATATCATATAGTACGATTAGAATCAGAATCAGAATCAGAATCAGAATAACTATGGACAATGAGCCAAAACATTTGGAATCTCATACAATCATCAATAATTGAAATCAGACATGGGTACAAAACATTCGTATCAAATTCATAAAAGTCCATAATAATAATTTAGGCTTGCAAATTATTTTATAGATAAAATCATAAAAGGTAATGTAACAAAATAACTTTCATACTAAAAAGCATTTATAAAAATCCATTAATCTTCTAAGTAGTATAGAAACATTTATACTTATAATAATAATATCAAAATACTTATTAATATCCAGTATACTAGGAATGAAGTTACTTATCTCGATAAAGGGATTTGAACTAACACACCTCTAACCCTCTAAAAGTCTCAATCACGTCCAACACCTTAACAAATATAAGATATAACTATTAATAACTTATCCTAAGAATCTGATTGTCTAATTCATACCCGTACTAGTCTGAATCTTACAATTTTAACTCTTAATATAAAATCAAAATGACATAATATTCTATAGAACCATTATGGAAATCCATGGGTACCTCATATAAAATTTCTAAGAGGATCCGATACCAAAAACATTTTCAAAGCTATTTATTGCTTGACAAATTCAAAACTGTTTCACCGTATTTTAACCGAACAGAATGTATTCTGAGAATTTTATAAAATCAGATACTAATCCGAAAATTATGAAATTAAACCTGGGAATACTAGACACATATAGCAACTCCTATATAAAAGTTAAGAGTTTTTTGAGTTCATTTAATGGTACAAATAAGTTTATGAGTCTGATTGCTTGCAGGAATCACAGTTTTCCAGTGTATTAGTGTTCGATTCAAAATTCCATATAAAATTGAAAACAAAGTCAAATCTTATGAAATAAAATTTAATCAATAATTCATACATGTCTAGTTTTCAGAAATATAAAGTTCTTAAGAAAAATCATTCAGAAAATATATGTTTAAATTTGAGATACTCATATTCTCCAAAATAAAACCCACAATAAATCAAAACCCTTAACAAAAACTAAACGCACCTTAAATCATGTATTATAATCTGTATCAATCTAAAATCATGCTAATATAAACCATAAATAAAGTGATTAGAAATCTCATGGAGAATAAGGAGAGTAAACTTACAAATTGCTTTGATTCTCTCCTAAACAAATGTTTTAATTCCTAGGTTGGATTGAAAATGAAAGGGGGTTAAGGCTTAGTTATAGGATTCCTTAAGGCTAATGGATGGCTAGGATTTTACCACCACAACTCTTGGTTAATGGTTGAAATTATCCTTCATAAATACCTTACTAGTTTCTAGAATTCTTATCTAGTTCTACAACTTTCTTACGTCAACACTTATGTCATAGATTATGTCATTATTACCTAGTTATTGCATCATCACTTGTGTCATTACTACTCTTTAAATTAAATATTAAATATTATTAATATTATTTTAATACTTAAAGGGGCTTGTAAGCTCAAAATGAATTCTACTATATTTAGGTGAGATAATTGAACATTACAAGATTCCTCTTGAACTAAAGGAAGTTTGCACTATTATGATTGCTATAGCATTTTTAGTAACATCAGTTCTTGTGGAGACGATCTTGAATATTCATTACTTTATTACTTGTTGTGTGCACTTACACGTTGACATCAATAGAAATTGACTAGAAATAACCAACACTTATCTTAATAGTTATGTTGATTTTGATGATCTATATATTGCCATTATGTACTTATGTTTTGATTAAGTTTTTATGATAAAGAATGTGCTTTGACGATTACATTGTATTTGATAAAGTTCGATCTTATGCGATCTATGATTAGTTAATGGATGCATTTTTTTATAATTTATTGATGTATTGTTAAATATGCATTACTTGCTTTAAATGATATTGAAAGGGGGAAAAATACATATACTTTGAAAATTTTAAGCATATGAGATTTCTTTTTAAGTTATATTGAAATGTCACATTAAATAATTGATGAGTTTAGTTGTCTTGATTTTTAAAATGTGATTAGTAATTATGGAGCTTGGATAGTTGATAATATGCTCTTCTGACTTTTGCATGCCTTAGTCTATTACTTGTTTTCTTGTTTATTGTTAGAGGGAGTTGTCTTAGCAATTCTACTTAGTTCTTGTTGCTTCTATTTTGGATAATATGCATTTTGAACATTTTTGTTGTCCAAAAGGGGAGACAAAGTGATATACCATTTTGATGATGACAAAAGGGGAGAATAACATGCACTTTGAGTATTCTTTTGATGGTTGATATGCGATTATAGTGATGATTTTGAGATATGACGATGATTTGATTACATGATTGTTTTATATGATGTTTTAATGTTATGAGTTGTTGATTTAGTAATTGTTGGAATAATGGTTCATGATCTTTTTATGGTTAATGAATTGTATGATGATTTGTGTATCAAATCGGTTTGTATGATGATTTATGATAACTTGGAAATGATATTATTAAACTTGTATTTGAGATTAAGCTTGTTGTTAGGGGGAGATTCTATCGAAATTTCTATTTGGACAACATGGGTAACAAATTTGCTACTATTTTTCTTTTTGATGATGAATGGAGAGAAGAATACATGTATCCAAATTTATTAATTTAGCTAATTGGAAAATGGTTTAAACTTATAATATACTCAATGAGAGCTTACATTTAGAAGGAGAAATTTGTAGAATCATTCTTTAAATACATAAAAGGTTTGTCATCATAAAAAAGGGGAGAGATTGTTAACATATAAGTATCCACAATATTGATTTTGATGATAACAAATAAGATTAAGAATGATTAAGCTTTCAAAATCTCAAATTATTTTTCATACATTTTAAATAAATCATTATTTTCATAATATAAAGGTTTTATACTTAATGGAAAAATGATTTTATGAAATTGGTTATTTTCAAGTTAATGGTCTAATTTGAAAAAGTTTTGAGAACTTCGAAATCAATAAGTATTGTTTTGAAACTCTGGAAATAAACCTATTTGTAAAGTTTTATGAAGATTTGAGCTATAGTATAACTATAGAAGGTTTTGAGACAAAACTATAATTTTAGAAAATAGTTTTACTATAGCAATCACTGTAGTAAATGGCTAATTGTTTATGAGAAAATGGCTAACCAACATTGAACAAAATTAGAGTTTAGTTTTTAGAAACTAATGTGATCCGACAATTTGAATTTTTGGTCCAATAGTAACTTGCCTAAATCAAAACGGCTATCCGACTTCTTACAGAAAGTCAAAAACGGCTAATTTTCAACTCCAAATATAAAAAGGCTTCATTAGATCTAAATCAAGAAAAGAATCCAATGAATATCAAAGAGCTTATTATTCAGAATACAATATTTCTTGAGCTTTACTTTGTTCATTTATTCTTCAAATCACACTTTGGGCATGTACTTGTAAACACATAGATTATGTGTGAGAAAAATCTTGTATCTAAGAAAGTTTGATTGTGAGAAACACTTGGCATTAAGAGATTGGAGGATAATCTATTGTTATAAAGGTTTATTGACACCTTGTAAGTCAATTGTAAGAACTTGAAGCCTTGGAAGACTTGAATAGTAAAATCCTCAAGCTTCATTTGCTTGGAGGCGTGAACGTAGACGGGGATTACCGAACCATGTAAAAGATCTTTGTGTTTGCTCTCTCTTCCCTTACTCTTTTATTTTTTTAACATTGTTAAATTTATTGTTTTTTTATTTCATTAAGGCATTAGATTAAATTTTTGGGTGGTTTGTTTAGCTTAATTTTTAGAATTTCAATTCACTCTTCCTCTTGTCTTGCCTAGTTAGTATTTCAACTAATATCTTTTATATCTGTCATGGTCCATCAAATGGTCTTTTGTATCTCCCCAATACATCCACCAAGTTCTTCTCTTGATTTCCATTCAAAGAAGATGAAATGATTACAAGAAGTGTGTCATTGTCACCAAGATAAACATACTTTAAATTTGAAGGTAAAAGTTTTAATTCTAAAATAAGAGGTGACTCAATAGAGGGAGCATAAGTTTTTACTTCCCTATTTGAGAGATATAGAAATTCAAAATGCTTCTCAGTTCTTACAAGTTGCTTCTCTCCCAACCATGTTATGTCAGTTGTTTTAGGATCTTCATCCTCAAGTTCTTCAAATGTTAAAGATTTAATTTCTTCATTGTTGCAGCAACTGTTTAACCTCTCTGCTACAACAAAATCCACAACACTAATAAAATTACAGTCGTCAACATCGTTAGGACTCTTTATAACATCTAACATATTAAATGTAACTTACTGACCATTAATCTGCATAGTCAGTTCTCCTTTTTGTACATCAATAAGAGTCTTTCCGTGGCTAAAAAGGGTCTACGTAAAATAATTGATACTTCCTTATTTGCCTCAAAGTCCAACATCATGAAATCCACTGGAAAGATAAATTTATCCACCTTTACCAATACATCTTCAATCTTGCATGCTGGATAAACTTGAGATCTGTCAGCAAGTTGTAAAGTTATTATTGTTGGTTTAACATTTCCAACTCTTAATTATTTAAACATTAATGAGAAGTTAGCCCCCAAATCACAGACTGCCTTACCACTGTATTTAGTTTCTATAGAGCATGAGATTGTAAAACTTCTTGGATCCTTTAGTTTCTAAGGGATTTTGTTCTGAAGCCTATGACTTCATTCTTGTATTAGAGAGCAAATCTTTCAAACTCTTTAAGTCTTCTTTTCCTTGCCAAAATGTCCTTCAAGAATTTCACATAATTTGGCATTTGTTCTAGAGCTTGTATAAAGAGAATATTGATATATATTTGTTTCAAAACTTCTAAGAATTTGCTCAATTGGTTGTCTTGCTTTTGCTTTTGGAATCTTTGTGGAAAGGGTGGTGAATGTCTAAATTGTTATGCTGTAGCAAGCTGTATAAGTTGCTCCTCTTTTGCCATGTTCTGGTTTGATATGGTTGGTGATGCAACAACATCACCAATAAATGCTGAATCATCATCTTCTGTAGATATTGTAACTTGGCTGTTTAGACCAGTGGGCTGGAAAGTGTGATGTTGCAGCTCCTCTTTAACTTGTTTTTCTTCTTGGGTTGAAATGAATTCAATTATTCTTTTTAGTACACCATTAGGAATATGAACATCCTTTCTAGACCTCAAGTTAATCACTTTGCAATGCTCTATTTCTTTCCTTCTTAGATCTTTTGTGTTGTTAGGGAAATTGCCCTGAGGTTTGTTACTTAATATTGTAGCAAGCTGTCTAATATTATTTTCTAAGTTTCTTAATCAAAGCTTCACAATATATTTTTGTCAGAGTGCAATTTATGCACTAGTTTTGCATTCTTTACTTCCTTAATATCGATGTTTTACACTTAATAATAGTGATTTACTTGCGTTTTATTTTTGTAGGTGCAATTCTATTGATTGGTTCTAAAATTGAGCTACAATATGATGTTTGAGGATGATTGTTTTTCGGGAGAAATTATGAGCTTTAGAAGAATTTTGTTGATAAGGCGTGGGCGTGTTCTGTCAATTAAGGACCTACAGTTTTTATTTTAACGTGTTTTATCTTTTTGGTTATTTTTGTAATTTTGAATTTAATATTTAGATAATATTTTAGATATTAGTATTTTATTTTTGGTAGAACTCTAGAAGGGAAAATGGACGTGAAAAACAAAGGGAGAGAGATTTTTGAGGAGGAAAAAAGATCCCTAGATCTAAACTTTTCTCTTCTCTCTATGAAGAACTAAACCTATTATTGTGGTTGAAGGTTAATAAAGTTTTGATTCATCATTACTGTGAGATCTTTCTTATACTTTAATTGTTTTTTTTACTTTTTGGGTATTTGTTTATTCTCTAACTTATTGTCATGATTATGTTTATTAATTAGATAATTGGCCACTATTTAATTATCAACTTAATCTATTGTCAATTAAAGGATTCATCGTATGAAGATTTTAATGTTTGTGACAAATAACATAGCAATGAGTTGTGTTATGAGAATAAACAATCTAATTTAAATGAACTATCGTATGCATTTGTTGATTAAGAGTTGAGTTTCTCTGATTTTTCAGGCTGTCAATTGATTAAATCCTATGATCGTATCTAGGGTTGTCTACTGATTAGGAAAATAACCAATGGTTGTACCTTGGTTATCGACTAGTTAAGGAGAGATTGGCTATTAGAGGGTCTTAGTAGTCAGAACTGGTCTATTCATAAGTAGTAATGATTTATATTTGAATGAATGATCAGTAGTCGAATCAAGCTCAGTTAATTCCTTCAATCAGAGTTTTCCCCAATTTGAATTACAATTTTAATTTGTATTCTTGTTATTTTAATTTGATTTTTATTATTGTCAACAATCCCCCCATTTTGTATTTTACATTTTAAAAGGATTTAAATAATTACCGATCTCTATGGATACGACCTTACTCAATCACTATACACAATTTATTTAGAGTAGGTATTTATTTTTGTTGGCTTCGACAACCATCAATTTCTTAATCAAAGCTTCAAGAGAATTAAGTTGATCATTGCTGTTGTTTCTTTGCCCTTGATTTTGCTGGTAATATTTAGGTGGTTGAGGAAGCTTATTTCATCTCTTAGATGCTGTAGCATGTTGATTCTAATTGTTCCATGAGAAGTTTAAGTGTTGTCTCCATCCATGATTGTAAGTGCTCGAGTAAGGATTGTTTTGGTTCTATCTATTGATGTTGCTCATATAGTTGACCGAGGCAGGATTTCCAAGACAATTATCAAATAGATACCTTTCTATGCAATAAACTCAAGATAACTCAACAATTTGGTTGACAGTTGCTGAACTAGTAGTTATAGTCTTCACTATATTTGTTAATGAAGTTATTTGGTTTGATAATGTTGTTAAGATGTCTACATTATGAACTCATGTTGTTCTTCTTGTTGTAGCTTGTTTGGTAGATGGCCATTGATAGTTGTTATTAACTATTCTTTCCAAACTATCATAACCCTCATTGTAGGACTTAGATAATAAGGTCTCATTTGCTAAAGCATCTACTATCAATCTAATGCTTGGGTTGAGACCATTGTAGAAAGTTTCCGACTGAATACAATAAGGAATACCATGATGAGGACATCTTCTAAATAACTCCTTAAATATTTCTCATGCATCAAACAAGCTTTCATCTTCAAGTTGATGGAAAGATGTGATCTCATTTCTCAATTTTGCATTCTTAGTCGGTAGGAAGTTTTGTTAGCCAAATCATTCCATGTAGTAAACGAGTCAGGTGGTAAAGAGTTCAATAATGCTCTTACTTGATCCATTAGAGAAAATAGGAAAAGTCTGAGTCTCAATACTTCCTATATTGCTCCAGGAATCTTGAAAGCTTCAATTACTTCTAAAAACAATTTAAAGTGAATGTGAGGATCTTCTGATGGCTGTCCATTGAATTGCCCTATTGTTTGAAGGATTTGAAACATCATTGGTTTGAACTTAAAATTATCAATTTGCATTTCAAGTCGAACTATTCCAGGATTTATAGTTCGAGGAGTCAACACTGCATAATCTCTTATGGCTCTGTCTTTATTGGCTTTGTTTCTATCATTTTCCATGTGGATAATATTGTTGTTCCCTGGTTGCCTATAATTAATTTGCCCATTCTACTCTTCTTGACCTCCTTTTACATTGATCTGTTCTATTTATCCTCGAGGGTTCAAGTTCCCCATATCTCGCAAATCATCCATGTCTACAACATTTTTTAAATTCCTATGCTCTTTTCTCAATATCCTTATAGTTCTTTCGATTTATGGATTAACCTAAAATTCAACAGGTTTGTATTTGCACATGCAAGGGTTACTAGAGCATTTTTGTCAACAAAGTAAACAAATTAAAAGAAGAATAAAAATTGGCATCAACTAAAATTGATTTCACAAATCACAAAAAAAAAAATCAATCCTGGCAATGACGTTAAAAACTTATTAGGTGATTTTTATTGCTATAGGCGTCAATATGCAAGTGTACACCACAAGTAATATACTGATGAGTATTTAGATTGTCTTCACAGGTATTGATGTTATAGGATTTGCTGCAACAATCTTAGCAATGCAATTTTCATTCTAAAATAAAATAAATAAATTAATAGAACTAATGAACTAACTAAATTAAAAGTGCAAACAACAAAACGCAATAAGGAAAACCTTAAGCCAAACACAAGGATAAACTCAATCAGAAATGATTAGTTGAGTGATTAAACTCACTTAATGGTAGTAAATATTTTTCCAATTAAGGCTTTATTGCAGCAACATCTACTACAACACTAGGCAGAATCCCTTATGCATATCAGCTGTTAGCTCTTGGATATCATATATCTAAATCCAACCTAATAATGACCAATTCTTACACTAACATTAGGTATAGTATTATGCGTTTTAGATTCTAATGACCCTATAAGGTGAATCAATATTTATAGTTCTTCACTAATTTTAGACTAAGCGTGACCTTATTTAAATCGAGGGTAACTCGACTTGGAAACCTAATCTAAAACCATGTATTGCCTTAAATTGTTCCACTAAGCCAGACCTTTTATAGGGGCCTTCTTAGGTAATATCCATTAAATAGGTAGTTAGGCGAAATAGGGAATTACAATAAGTAAAATCAAGACAAAATGTTGTAGCAAATTCAGAGCAACACACATATATCAGTCAAATAATCATTAAACTTGTTTATCACTCAACCACAATAAAGTTTAGTTTTTTATTTATGATAAAATAGTAACAAGAAATTTTTTATCCATCAAATACAGTCCCATAAATAAAGAAAAACAAGAAAAGAAGATGAAGAATTGAGTTCCACTTAATCTTTATGATCTCTTCTTCTTTTTCTCCTTAAATCCTCTGTTGCAGCCCTCAATCCTTTCTTTTTTCTTTGTTCTCTCTTTGTTTTTTTCTGTTATTTTCCTTAAGTGGCAACTCTTTTTCTTCCTTTTCATGTGTGCTACTTTTATATCTTGGAATTAGGGCAACCAAAAGTGTGTGGCAGTGTGTCTTCCATTTTTAGAAACCTTAGATCATAATCTTTCAGTTAACATGCATGAAATCTCGACTGCAGTTGCCACAGAATTGCTGCAGCAACGACTACAAATCTTCACTGTTCCAAACTTGTTTAAATTCCTCTACAGCCAAGTTCTTTTGTCATCTTTGCAAGTCTGTTGTTGCAACTGCCATCCATAAAGCTTGACCTTTTTGATCACCTACAATCATGCACATAATCAGAGTACAAAGTATTATAAAACACTACTAATTTATTAAAATTAAACTTAGATAGATGCTTATGCAAAATGTAATTAAAAATACAATAAAAACACATCATTTGCTCTCTAAATAATATTGGTTTGAGTTAAAAAATGTCATGACAACTCTCATTTCATAGAATTATCAAATACAATAAAATTTGCGCAACAAGCATAGAGAATTCTATTTCACCGGGTCCATGTCGGAGACAGTGGGCAGTTGCAAGAAATGAAATTGCACAAAGTATAAGAGACTACTGTTGAGTGTTAGAAAATGCATATTTATAAAGGAGAAAACCGTCATTTTACATTTCAAGTCTTACTAACAACCCTTACTTTTATGTATTCAACCTTCTTTTGATTTAATTCCGTGTGTTTTATTTTAATTAAGTATTTTATGTATTTTAGGGGTATCATAATAATTTCACAATAAAGGAGAGATCAGACAGCAAAACGGACATCACTTTTGAACTCAGGACGGTTGACAACCTTAGGACGAGCATAAAAGGAAAAATGACACTGTTCACATGTATGGTACTATTCACATGTACGGTACTATTCACATGTACGGTACTGTCTACGTTACTGTTCATGACACTATTTACATAGACGGATCGATGACGTGGCATTGATCGATGATGTGGCATTGACTGATGAGGTGTCACGATCCTGTTGGACTAAAATTCTTATGTACTGTTGATGGTGACGTGGCAGCATATCAGTGGACGAAAAATTTCACGTACGGTACATGCATCACACAGGATTATTTTCAACCAAAACGCGTCACTGTTCAACCCGGGTCAAACCGTGTTACTGTTCATCCGCGTGGTCAAACCGCGTACTGTTGACTAATGATGTGGCGCAATCCTGAGCGTCCAAACTGTTTTTAATCCGATGACCATGATTTACTCCATGTATCTACAAAAAAGGGGGCTTTTCCCCCCTAATTTGAGAGCTCTGAATCCATTTTTGGGATCCATTTTCTGTAATTCCTTCTCCATCTTGTATTTTCTATGTATTTTAATAAATTCTCATTTTGCTCTTAGTTCAATAATGAGTAGCTAATTTTCTTTCAAGTTTCGGTTGAAGGTGAAGTCCCAACATGTGTTATGGGCTTTATTTGGTAAATTTATTTTCTCTTGCCCTCTAGTTTTTGTGGATGTTTTGACTTCTCGTCGACAAATAATAATAATCTTGTCTAGATAACGTCTTGATTACACCGGCTCTCTAGTACAAGATTACTATTATTTGGCACGATAAGCCCTTAGCACCATATTGATTAGAGCGTGGTTCATGAGGTGTGGATTCCCCCCTTATGATTTAATTGGCATTAATAATGAATATTTAGCCCATGATGCATGTTGATACGGATCCAGATACCCAAGTACGTCATTTCAATATAATTCCCTTCAATTTATTATCGCCATTTTAATTTAAGTTTTAGCATATTCCAAATTATTTTCACTACAAATCCAATCACCCATTTACAAAATTAATTCTACACACAATTAAAATCCACCTCCTCGTGGGATCGACACTTGTCACCATTGATCTATATTACAATAGATTCGTGCGCTTGCGAGTTCAACAAAATTTGCACAATAAGTTTTTGGCGCCGTTGCCGGGAAGGTAAGTAATTTTAATTTATGGACTTAATTTTTGTGAATAATTTTTTTAATTATTTTTTTTTTAAAAATTTAATTAAAAAAAAGAGTGAATTTACATTTTGAGCTAAGATTTATTTATTTATTTTCTCTCCTTTAAAATTATGTAATTTAATTTTCAATTTATTTTTCTTTGTAATTTTTTTTATTATCTTATTAATTTATTCTTAGTTAATTCATTTCACGTATTTATTTTTAGTGTGTTTTTATAGAAAGGTTGTAATAGCGCAATAAGGTTAGTATCGTAATTTTTCCCTCTTCTTTATTTTTATTTGTTTTGTTCTCATCTTTATTTTTATTTTATTTGTTTTGCATACATGGTCGTAGGTCATTATTATCTAATCTTGAACCTATAGACCTTGAACTTGAGAAAACACTTCGCACACACAAACAAGTTAAAAATAAAATGGATTTGCAAACACAGGAGAGGCTATTTAAGGACTATTTTAGTCCCTTAGCTAATTTGCGCACATCATGCATAAGATACCCAAATGTAGCTGCTAGGAGTTTTGAATTAAAACCTAGTATGCTAAATTGTCTCCCCATATTTTATGGCCTAGAAAATGAGGACCCATATAATCATTTGAATGATTTTCATGCCATTTGTCAAACATTTAAATATGAGAATTCTTCAGATGATGATGTTAAACTCAGATTATTCCTATTTTCTTTAAAGGATAAAGCTCGTTCATGGTTAAATACTTTGCCTGCTAATAGAATTTCATCATGGGAACAAATGGTAACGAGATTTTTGAATAAATATTTCCCAGTGCATAAAATCAATGCTATTTGCAGGGAAATCTTAGAGTTTACTCAAATAGAGGACGAGCAATTTTTCGAAACATGGGGGAGCGATTCAATGGGCTACTCTTGAAGTGTCCACATCATGGGTATGAGAAATAACACCAATGTCAATACTTTTTGGAGGGATTATTGCCGAATGTGCAAGAATGACTAATGGCAACAAATGAAGGAGAGATAATGTCAAAAAGTGCATTAGAGATTTGGGAATTCTTCCAGCGACAAGCGGATAATTCCCAACAACGGAGTCGATCACTCAGGAATACTAAAAGAATTAAGGGAGTAAATGAGGTTCATATTGGCGAGTCAACTTCAGGAATCAAAGAAGTCAAGGAGATGGTTGAAGGTCTTGCTCGACAAATAGCATCGTTATCGACTGCTAAATCAACAGAACCACATGACCATGGCTCATACTCAGATCAAGCCAATGCCATAGGTGTAATGAGAAAGCCATCAAATTACAACCCATACTCCAACACATGTAACCCTGGATGGAGAGACCACCCCAATTTTTCATGGTCTCAAGGATTCCAACAGAATGGACCAGCAGCTCCAGCTCCACCAATGCAACCAATTCCTCAAGCCTCTCAGCCACCATTTAGACCATACAATCAGAACCAGAACCACTCTCAACCTAGACCATGGGATGATGCATTTCAGAATTTCAGAAATGTTACTCACTCCACGATTGAGCAACAGAACCACACAATTGATGGACTACGAAATGAGTTGAGATCAGGCTTCAACTCACAAGTCCAGTCAGTTTTAAGCCTTGAGAAGATGGTGGGACAACTTGCTTCTTCAGTTCAGACCTTGGCAATGACCGTTGAGAAAGGTAAGTTTCCAAGTCAACCAGTACCTAATCCTAAAGGAGTACATGAAGCAAATACCAGTTTACCACAGTAGCATGGAGAAGTCAAAGCAGTCATGACCTTGTGAAAAGGAAAAGAAGTCGACAATAAAATGGAGTTGCCGGTGACAAAAGAAAATCAAAATGTACCTGTGAATGCTGAGGACTCATTACCGGAGGAAAAAGAAGAAACCAATCCACGAGAATATGTTCCTAAAGCTTCATTTCCTCAGAGGTTAGCTAAAGAAAAAAAAGAGAAAATCCACAGGTGAGATTCTTGAAATCTTCAAACAGGTAAGTGTTAACATCCCTTTACTTGATGCTATAAAGCAAGTTTCATCTTATGCCAAGTTTCTTAAAGACCTTTGTATTAAAAAGAGAAACATTCATGTTCAAAAGAAGGCATTTTTAACAGAAAATATTAGTTCTATACTCCAACACAAAATTCCTTTAAAATGCAAAGACCCAGGCTCCCCCACCATCTCATGTAGTATAGAGAACCACACAATTGAGAATGCTTTGTTGGATTTAGGAGCTAGTGTAAATCTGTTGCCTTACTCAGTATTTTTGAAACTTGGACTTTGAGAATTACACCCAACTCCAGTGGTATTACAGCTTGCAGATCGGTCCACGAAAATACCTCGTGGTATTGTGGAGGACATGCTTATCTAGGTAGACAAGTTTTATTTTCCTGTTGATTTCATTGTAATTGACACTCAACTAATACAGGACTCAAGGAAGCACATCCCCATTATTTTAGGCCGATTTTTCTTGGCAACTACGGATGCTCACATTCAATGAAGGACTGGAAATATGCAGTTGTCCTTCGGCAACATGACTATGGAGCTGAACGTCTTCAACATTACAAAACAACCTCACAATGCAGATGATGGAATTGTTGATATGGATTTAATTGAAGCATTAGTTGATGATACTTTTGTTTCAAACCTTAGTGATGATCCTTTACAAACATGTTTAACTAACTTTAGTTTGGATTTTGATATTGACAGATCGGTTGATGAGGTCAACGCCCTACTTGACTCAGCACCATCCATGGACACTGATAAATAGAAGTCAAGAGTTGAACAACTAGCACAATCAGAAAAGAAACTCATCCTATCATCAGAATCACCACAGAAACTCGAGCTCAAACCATTGCCCAACACATTGGAATATGCATTTTTAGGAGAAGAAAGTTTTCTGCCGGTAATCATCTCATCATCCCTCAATGACGAACAAAAAGGTAAGTTGTTGGATGTTTTAAAAGAGTACAAAAGAGCATTAGGATGGACCATAGCACACATAAAAGGTATAAACCCAGTAGACTGCATGCATTACATTCACCTTGATGAAAATGCTAAATCTACTAGGGAAATGCAACGACAGTTAAATCCTAACATGAAAGAAGTTGTTGGAACTGAAGTCCTTAAGTTATTAGACGCATGTATCATTTACCTAATTTCTGATAGTTCATAGGTCAGTCCTTTACAAGTTGTCCCTAAAAAGTCAGGAGTCACAGTAGTTACCAATGCTGATAATGAATTGATACCAACTAGAGTAACTACAGGATCACATGTATGCATTGATTATAGAAAATTAAATTATGTCACACATAAAAACCATTTTTCTTTACCATTTATTGATCAAATACTTGATAGATTAGCAGGCCATGAATTTTATTGCTTTCTAGATGGCTACTTAGGATATAATCAGATCCTTATAGCACCAAAAGATCAAGAGAAAATTACTTTCACTTGCCCTTTTGGCACTTTTGCATATAGGAGAATGCCATTTGGATTATGTAATGCACCTGCTACATTTCAACGATGCATGTTAAGC